>VDFB02288144.1:0-44893 GCA_007258455.2 Sequoia sempervirens | reverse complement strand
ATAATCATTGGTCTTCTTTTTATCTCATTGTTGCCTTGGGCACTTGAATGGGTTAGGGATATAACACTTTAACCTTTATTTTTACTACACCAATAAATAAAGACTTAGGTTTCACCACTCCATATCTTGGCTGATGTTGGCAATTTTGTATAGGAGTTATACATGAATTCAACCAATTTCATTGTCCTTTTGATGATGCAATTTATGGACTTTGGCCTATAATGATTTTCCCTTTAACCTTTGACATCAATGATAAACTATCTTGTCCATGCCCCTTTGACATCAATGACAATATTTACAATAATCTCCCCCTTTGTCAATGCTGGTAACATGAATATAATTCTCTCATTTTGTATTGCTCCCACTTTGACAAAAATGGAAAAGGGAAACTTAGTATTTTCACAAAGAAAACTCCCCATATCTATAATACTTCCTCTTGACATTAGCGACATCATTCTTCCTTTTCCTATAACTCTTCCTTTCTACAACTCTCCTTTGACATTAATAGTAACAAGATGCTTTATTATATGCATTAGGTGATCTATCTTTGAATTGTCTTTTCTATGAAGCTAAAATATAGTGCAATGATTAGCTCCCCCTGAATTTATACTTCTCCTTATGACCTCAATGATACTTCTTGTGCATGAAGTACAAGCATATATTATTTTTGTTTTTTTTCTCTTGTTTCTTTTTCCATACTTTTGTATTTTCCTCCTTTTTTTTTACCATAGTATTTTCCTTCTTATTTTTCTAAGAGGTATAAGACAAATTTTACAAAATCACGATATATACCCAAAGTTAATGCATTTATAATATATGAAACTGTAATCCACTGAAGGAGCACATGAATTATAGTTCCTACTTGAGAACCCAAAATCATTCCTTGCATGAACTCTATAATCCACTTATTTTATGACCAAAATGATTGCATGAAAATCAATAACCATAGAAAAAGCATTGAAACTTGGTCACGGGTGCATACCTTGAAGGGAATGATCCTTTGTAGTTATGCTCATTATCCTTGTGAGGGATATTACCTTCTTCCTTCTTGGTGTTCTCACTATTGATTGATCTTTTGATAACATCTCCATTTATATTCTTTGAGAATTGTGTTGTTTCCAAGCATTGACCTTCTTCATAACCAATACCACTCTTGCTAACAGTTGGCCTTTGGGATTTGATATTATTATCTAAAATTTTCATATTCTTCTTGTTCTTTAGGTATTTGTTCAATTGAACACTTATTTTCTCCAATTGCTTTCTCAAATAAATAATCTTGAACTCTAGCCTCTCACAAATTTCTTATTTTTCTTTCAATTGGATTCACTCTTCTTCATATATTTTCTTTTCACCTCTTCAATTTAAAATTTTAGATCTATGATCATCTTCTCTGATTCTTCAAGATTTTGTGATAATTTCACCTTTGATTCACTATCCTCTTGAATCTATAATCTTTTCATTGGTTTTTTTTATTTTTAAGCCTCTTGATCTCATCTAGGGCACAAATGAGTTCTAAATCAATTTCCACATCCATTTAGCCATACTCTTCCTCTTCTAAATTTGTCACTTCTTTTATTTATCTTCACTTTTTGAAGCACCATTCTTTGTTTCTATTGGAATGAATATAATATCTTCTCTATTGATGTAAAAAATTCTTCCATTGCTCTCCTTAGATGAGCTAAGTTATCTCTTGATGAGTGTTTTTACACATCTCAAAAGAGACACAATACAAAGTATTTTATCTCTCTTGAAATGAAATATAACATCTAATACTTCAAAAAGATTACCCAAAGGCTTCAATATTCAGGTCTTGACCTAGCAAAAATTACTCTATGATTTAATATTTTATTGTTTAACAAGGAGCCTTATAATTACGTAGCTGGAACTTAAGCAATAAGGGTTTGAAATGATCTAATTTTGATATAAAAACCCTTAATAGATTTCTAGATCATAGATATGAAAATGGAATTCAACATCTTATATTGTAATATAGGTGATGTCATTTTCCTAAACTAATTCAAATCTTCAAATAAAATTCAAAATATAGGGTGAGAAGAGATTAAGTTAAGAAACCCTAAGGACAATGAAAATAATGATTTGATGCTTCAAACAGATGAAATCCTCATAAAACCAATTCATACTTACTTAGAGACAAGATCACAAGGCTACAAGAAAAGTGCAATATTTAAAGGTAATGAAAATATTTCTGACCATGAACACTTATTTAAATACCCAATTTTATCACTGTAATTCAAACAAATCTTCATGATTGAACTTAAACTGAATAAGGTTTAGAATAACCATACAAAATAACTTACAATCATAAAATCAACAGTGGTATAAACTAGAGATATATCAAATATCTTCACACTTTAGATTGATGTATCATTATAATTGAACTTTATGTAACATTGAAGAAAAGGAACCATGTAAACATAAGAAGCCAAAAGTGAATATAAAAATCCAATGCTTTGCTTGTATTTATTTCAAAATGTTGGGTTGCAACAATTTTTGTTGAACAACCCCTTACCATGAGATAATACAACATTTTATAGGCAATGGTAGCAAAATCCCAAGTTAAAATTGATGGTGGATATTATCTCAACACAAAGGGTCAAGATTACACTTGCATTTAATATTTGGAGTGCATTAAATGTTTATTACATATTCATCATCTATCTCCAATAGATATATGTAAAAGTAAATTATATTATATCTTTTAATAAATTACATTTAGAACATCCTAGGAAATTTGGAGCACAAGTTCCCAAAAAATACTACATTAGAATGTATAAAAAATTTAGCTAGTTGCCAAGTCACAAAAAGTTGTCATCAATGACACTCCTTCCTTATGATTTTTCCTTGACAATGACCTTCAAAATAGTTGTCAGCACTAGAGTAAACTCATTGTTGGGTGGACAACCAGTAGTGTGAATCTTATAGCATTAAGCATTGTAATGGCCAATTAATTGATGGTGGAGAGCCATCCAAGAAGCCTTCTTCTTGAAAAAGTTCTGAATCTTTACCAAAATTGGAGTTGCCTCATCCATACAATCTATAGATGACTCTTTGATGGGATATTTATGGATTAATAGCTTCCGTTATTTTTTAGAACCTGATTATTTATTTCTTTAGAAGCATCTAAATTGAACTTTGTTAAACCTCTTTCAAAAAATTCTAGTAGGAAATTAATACTTCTTTAATATGAGCACCAAATTTCCTTACTTCCTCCTCATTGCACTACTATTTCCCTCCAAAATTTTAAATAATGCATCTTATAGTGTGGCTCTTTAATCAATTTCTTGCTTAAGATTCCCTCTTTTATTAATACATCATTATGGAGTTTCCAAATGGCCTCAAGTTTTGGAAATAACAAATCATGGTACTTCTCACTATTGTTGCAATCCTCCACTAACTTGTCTACCTCCTCCTTCAAAATAAGGAAGTTAGTGTGTACTTGTATCTAGAAATATCAATTACTTTATTCTTAATATCAATAATGTGGTTAAGCCAACCTTGGGTGGATTGGGGCTAGGAATTCATCTTCTCCATCTTTTCAACTTTAATTTTTTACAAAACAACTAGAGTTATTGCTTTTCATGACTTGATTAGAATGGGAGTAATTAACTACTTGATGAAGGCAACAAGTTTAGCGATTTGGGGCTTCAACTTAGTTTTGGTTGCCTCATCTTTATTCATCCTTTGTAAAAATTTGGAGACTGGCCTCTACAAATCATCCATCTTCTAAGCTCAATTGGTGGAACCCATGTTTATAGTTAAAATGTTGACTTGTCTCTAAAATAAATGATCATGATATCCTTGTCTATTGTGGGAGTGGCTACATGTAGGATTCTAGATCCCAAGGCATTCTTGGGCATATGAGACCTTATTTTTTCTTTCTTATTTTCCTTACGCTTCTCTACCCAACTTAAAATAGCTTCTAGGCTCAATTTAGGAACCTCAATTATTGGATTATTATTCTTTAGTTGTCCTTCCAACCATGCAAGGGTTGCAACATTATCAGAGGACTCTTTTTGTTGAGGAGAAGAAGAGATATCCTCTTGAATGGATTCTTCATGCAAACCCTCCTCTTGCATCATGTTTTGTCCTAGTTCAGACTTTGAATCTAGAACACCTTGGAAAAAAATTTCCTCCTTTGTGAGATCATCTTGTGAAGGTGGAACTGAAGTATCCTCCAGAGAAGCCAGAATTGTCATGCCTTATTTCTCTTACTTTTGCATATCTCCTAACAACTTATCCACACTTTATATGGAGGAGGTTTGAGTGTTTATTGCAAGGAATACGGAGGAGTATAATGTGCCAGTTGACTTAACAGGGACTTATTGAGTTGTGATAGCACTATGGAAGCTACCTTATTGGGCATATGTGAGAGATGAGTTATGAATGACTACGGCTAGTCAAGAGAAGTAGGAGGAAGGAAGATGGAAGAAATAATGAAATAAATGGTAGACATGGTGAATTGAGGAGAAGTAATGGATGCAATGGAAGTATGAGTGGTTGGAGGACTAGGAGAAGATTCAATGTTAATGGGATAAAAGGAGGGAGTGAGAATGGAAGTGGTGATATCTACAAAGATATCAATGGGAGGAGCTGAAGCGATTATAGTGAGAGGAATGGTGAATTTCATCTAAGTCTAGGAAGTGGAAGGAGAAAGTGGAAAAATAGAAGTGGAGGGAGAAGGTGGAAGAAGGAACTTTTAGACCCCCAGTGGTTGGCTCCATAGAGGTGATCGTACTAGCTTTTCTAGCTCTTTTTTCTTGAGGCTTACTTCATTTTTCCACCCCAACCTTCTTCCCATCAATCTTGGTTTAGTCGTGGGCTGCCTTTCTTCCCTGGTCTTCTTGGATTTTCCCTTTTCCAAGTAGAATAATTCCTTGCCTCCTCCCTTTTAGGCTCCTCACTAGGCTTAGCCTCTTGATCAAAAGAATCTTGTTCTTCTTTTATTTTATCCTATGTCAACTCTACCCCTGTGCTATGAGAGTAGAGACCCAGTCTTCTACCCTTTTCTTAGTCCTTTCTAAAACTAGCTTTTTTATTATATCAAGGTCAATAACCTCCTCCTCTGTCTAATCTAGAAGTGGAATTAGATTGCTAGCTATCTCAATGTACTCATGTTCTTATAATATATTATCATCTTCTTTTACTTGGTCAAGGATAACAATGACACCAAGTGTTCTGATATACTCCAAAATGACCTTGGAATAAGTCATGTATTTAACCTCAAGGTCATCTTGGTAATTAGCCCATAAGTCATCAATATCTAACTTATGCTTATATTGTTTTCCTACCAAATTTTTATTTTTCCAAAAGAGTCAAAATATCTTTTACGACCATGGAAGTTTAAGACAAATTCCTATATCTCCACATTTGAGTACTCAGCTAATTGAGTTGAGGGACAATCTACAATCCTCTACCAATTTCCAAAGGATAATGCATTCTTGCTATATGTTTACCTTTTAAAATTTGGATTGAAGTGTAGAGTAGCCTTTTCATTTCCAACATCACAATTTTATCATTAGCATATCTGGGAAGCCTATACAAAGCCCCTAAGAAACCCTCCATTCTAAAATAGAAAAAAATTAGGAATTGGATAAACCAATACCCAAACCATTTGAGAATATCATGGTGATTGAAGAGGAGAGCCTCGTATTAAAGTCCCCTTATAGATTTCATACTATCAACATTAAAAAAGCATCATTTACCCTCTTGTGGTGGTTTTTGGTATTTTGCATTTGTAGTTAAGGGTAATAGTCATAAACATTCTGTTGTTTTGGTTTGATTCCAACATGACCTAGGTATGTCAATCCTCTATACCCGAAGTTTGCAGTGAGGAGTGTTATATATGAGGTCATGAAGAATATTCCATTTTTTTTCTATGGATAAATATTGGTGGGTGTTTTCATTAATTATGTGGGGCTAATGAAACTTCTTAGTCCCTCTCAATATTCCTCAACATAATAAAAGATCCAATTTTTAAATATGGATACCAAGTTGATTCCCATTACTTTTCTTAGAAGAGTAACCAAGTCATTGACTTTAGTGATGAACTCACTTATGACTTATGTATAAATTTTTAAGCAATTTGTTGATAGAAGACTTGGGGTGCTTCATCCACATTTTGTTGACAAGTTTTATACATGCCTCTGAGACTTTATCAAATAATTATTTGGCATGTTTTATGGTTGTTAGGGACATGGTGGAGAAAAATGGGATGCCAAAAGTTTGTGCAATGAAGGCAACTGAAGGATCTACTAACACTCTCCCATTAGAAGCTATAATATTTCTCAAGAATTTATGGTAATTTCCCCTAATTTTCATTATGAGTTATGGAAATTGTACAATAGAAGGAAAGCTAAGAGCTTGGGCTATCCCACTTTGAACTATTTTTTAGGCCAAGTCAGTTGCGTTGGCCCCAAAGATTCTCTCTCAAAATTCTTCAATGTCAATGTGTCCCATATTGGTGTCCCCAACCATGTTCCAACCAAAGTGAATCCTAGTAAGATGCTCCACACCTTGTAATTCATACTTCATCTTGGTTTCTTTATCCATGAGACCTGAACTACACATATTGAATGAGAAATCAATTTTTATCATTAAATATGAGAAAAAATCTTAAATGGATCCGAATAAATGATCATAAATATTAGCATCACTATGCATGCATATTATTTTATACCCTTAGAATTGGTAACAAAAATTATCTTACAAGGAAAACCAAATCTAAATTATACCATTTCATTATGAAGTTTTAAAGCAAGGAGATCTTGCAAAAAATACCCAAGCAGTCAAATTTTATAATAAACAAAACCTCCAAAATATTATGAGGATTCAACCCCTCCTTGACCTTAATCTAGTCATGGTCAAATTGACACAACCTAAATTTTGTCAAAAATCCTTTTCTCAAAAATTGCATGAAAAAAGCTACATGAAAAAACAAGGAAATGTAGGCAAGGCTAAGGGTACCTCAAATCTCCATGAAACCCAATTTTGTAGAAAATCAACATGAGTCAAAATTTGTATAAAATAGACATGTCCTTGACTCAATAATTGCTTTTGTGTAAAAAACCTTGTAAAGAAACCTAGAGAAGTGAACCAACATTGAGCACCCCTTGGAACTCTACAAACACATAAAAGGTATTTAAATTCCATCTTACAAAAGAATGATTGGACTATGTTTTGTAGGGAATGACACTAAATCAAATAACCATTGGAACTCCACAAACCAAAGGATTTTATAAAAAAACAACTTGAATTCCAACTATGATGAACCAAATGGTAGGTGGATAAGGTTGAGAGACCACCAAATTTATGGAAACCATGGAATGAATAGCACCTTGTAGAAAACATATTCACAAAAAACCAACTTTAACTTAAGTTATTTTGTGAGTGGAATGCATAATTGAATTAAATATTTGAAGTTAAATGGAAAAATATATATAGAAAAATTATATTATAACATAGGTTTATGTGGGTAAAACCCCTTTAGGAGGAAAAAAAACCACAATCCAGAGCATTTGAATTAATTAGAATGCAAAGTTGAGACACCTTTCATAACATAATAGTACACCAAAGTTCTATCAAGAGGGAGATTCTTCAAAACTTTCCATGTAACTATCAACATTCATATTCTGTCTCTTCTGTATGGGGGCATTTATGTGCCTAATCTTATAAGATTTTGTGTGAACTATTCCATCTTTCAAAGGGGTAGCATGGTCGTTTCCATCTCTTTTTCTTTTCTTGGAAGGATTTTTTCTTCTCGTATGGGGGGATTTTCTCCCCTCTTATTTTTGAAAGGATAATTTTTTTTATAGGTACCTAACATGGTTATACATTTATTCAAACCCATCAATCAATACCCACCTAAGTTATGATTAGAGTGGATATTGGTGGATTTTATCTTCCTTATATCTATTTAATTAATTTATTATATATTATGCACTTAGAATAATATTATTAAGATTAGTTAGGTATGTATATACTTGGATACCTGTATTATCTCACTTATACATAAATATACATATACTTAGGGAGTTAATATGCATTTAATAATTATGATTGTACTTTCTATGTTTGGTGGAGATGTACATGTTTACATATCCTTTATACCACATTTGTTGTGATTACTTATACCACTTGAGAATCCATTATACATCTATACATCAAGTGCTTGATTTGTTATTTTACACAATGGTGTAGATATTATTGAATATCCATTATATTGCATTCTACAATCTCCTATTATCTTTTTGATTTAATAATATGGTGACTCTTATCATAAAGATCTCCAGTTAATTTACCCCATTTACAAGTCTTATATGGTATCATAGTATTTTGTACCAAATCTTATTATTTATAATATATATCTAGAAAGTGGCAATATCAATAGAAAATAATTTAGGTGTTTTCTAGCTAAGAACTATTCTATTTTAGTCAAACCACTATTACCAATTCAATGGTTCAATATAAGCATCAAATAAAATAAGGCCACATATAATGATGCCTAGGATGTTGTTGTAAGTTGGTGATGCAAATTTGATTAATTATAAGGACCTTTATGCTATAGTGCAATTGGATAAGAGCTTCCTCATTTTTAGATGGACTAAAGTGAATTAGGTTATGCATTTAAATATAACACTCTTGTACACAAGCTAAGAAATTTTACGCTCAAATTGACGCATAATGAGAAGTTGGAGGGAGTCAATAAGGGCCCCAAATTTAAAATTTAAAAGTTCATGATACTTGTGCACTAACATTACACTAAAACTAGCCTTGTCAAAATATTGCAAAAAAAAAAGAGCAAAGTACAAGTACACATTTTTCACCATTATGATTATTAATGATACTTTCATAGCGACTACTCTCTATCATTGTAATATGTTTGAAAATTAATTTATTTGGTTAAATTATTTCCTAGTATTGTATACATATTTAGTGACAATACTAATTCAATTATTTATCAAACAATTAAAGAATTTATGTAAAAATTTAATACTACTTGAGTTAGGAAAACAATATTGAATATAAGCTAATATAAGGTATCTTTGAACACAAAATGACTAAATAGAAGTAATAATTAAATCAAGTTTTCTAATGTTTATTCAAAATAATTGGAAGAAAAAAGGAAGCATATTTATAGTAGTGTTCTTATTATTGTATGGTCATAGTTTGTTGAGTTATTATTCATAATTTGTAATAGCGATAATACTTCTATTTACATATTTTATTGATATAATAACTAGTATAATATCTTATTTTGTTGTGTTGTCATAATATAAAGTACATATTAATCATTTGATGTGATGTTTAACACATAAATGAATTGAATCAATAACAATATAGGATTCATTATAGTATCAACCTTTTATCATGGAGCCTTTTGTGAGGATACATAAGGTCTATTGATTTAGGAATCCTCATTTTAAATCACATGACATGTGCTTTAATTTTGGTTGTTCTATTTATGACCACCCTTAATTGAAAAGTGTAGTTCACAATACTCATTACGTGTTAATGGTGTATTTAGTTTTTTTTAGGTCTCCTTATCCATGACCATGTTGGATTTATTAAAATTTCATGTTTGTATTATATGGGGAGTATATTTTCTTATGTGCATCATGGTTTGAATCCTAATTTCTTATTTTATTTTTTCATGGTAAGTTTTCCATGTCCATATGAATATATTAATCCTAGGTCAATTCTTGATTTGCACATGCTTTTCTCGAGATTCAATTTCAAACACAAGATCTATCTTTGGGCCATATTACCCTTTTTTAGTAGAGTTTTCTATTAATATTATAGAAATATCTTAGATCAACTACTAATTTCTCATAAGTCTTTGGTTTTCTCTTCGATCAAAATCACCTATTTGGGGTATTGGTCTCATTTCAATATTGAAACTTTATCCAATAGGATCTTGGTCTCATTTCAATATTAAACCTTTATCCTATGCTTATATAATGATCAAAATTGATATTCTACCTTAATTTTGGGTGATAGTTGTGAGCAAATTTTTATTGAAATTTAAAGAAATTTCTTAGTTTTCTACTCAAATTACTATAGATTCTAAAAGATTTTTAATTGTCTTTTATTATTGAATGAATTCTAAATTACAACCTATAAACTCTAAATTATGAATAATTACATAAAATTTGATTTAAATATAAATTTGAACATAAAACATAAATCAATTTTTGTATGCAAAACCATGATATATAAATCTCAAATAAAAAATAAAAAATAAATTTCATTATCAATTTATTAAAAATGCTCTCACCTCCCACTTTTTCCTCACACTTTCATTATCAATTTGAACCACTCAAATTTATTTCCTTTTTATTTAAAGTATCTTGTTATCGTAAAATATTTCCGTTAGGGAGCTCGAGAGACTTTTCTGTTAGCAAAGAAAGCAAAAGAAAGCTTATCTTTTTGCAAACGTCAGCCCTAAAAAAAACTTATCTTTTTGCAAACGTCAGCCCTAAATAAAAAACTTATCTTTTTGCAAACGTCAGCCCTAAAAACAAGTTATCTTTTTTGCAAACGTCAACTCTAAAAATACTATTTATAGGTGAGTATATTAGAAATAGAGTTGGTAAAAAAATCTCTAAATTTAGAAATAATGGTATGCATGAAATTTATTTTAAATTATTCTTTAAATCATTTAAAATAAAATAAAATTGTGTATAAATATTTAATATGATGATAAATTGTTGTGGGCTGATATTTAATCATATTTATCTTTTAAAAAATTGTGTATAAAAAATTTAATATGATGACAAATTACTAGACATTGATTTGATAGTTAACATCCTCTTTAATTTAATATAATCATTTTTATATTTTAAAAAATATACTAGCACTTGCACCAATGAGGTGCAATATTTAAGCCAATAAGCTGATCCTCCACCTTATCTTGAAGAAACGGAAAAAAGGGGTTTTCATTCAATAGAAGAAATTTTGAATCAATTTTACAAGGACAATCTGATTAATGAAATGGAAAACCCTTAAATTAGTAGAGAGAGAATGTAAACCTCTAGAGGTTACAAACCCGCTTTCAAATATTCTTGCAAGACGTTCAACTTTTTCCTTCTCTACTCTTTCTACTATTGTTCACCCATGATAAAAATTTTGATCCACCTTCCGACTTCTGCTTAATTCTTTCCTCCCCTAGTCTTCAAAACATTAAAATGCTATTACTAAAATATTATGTTTTTTAAAATACTTATAACATGCTTCTTAGAACAATAATAATTTGTATTATATCAAAATCAAAAGGCAATGTCAATTAAAATACTTTTAACATGCTTCTTAGAACATAAATAATTTTAATTATATCATAAACAAAAGGTAATGTCAAGCATTACTCCAAAATATTGCTTATTGCATGGAACTCATGAAAATTATTGTTCTAAGGAAGACAAAGTTATATATCATGTATCAAATAATAGCAATGGAGATTCAGAGTATCATGGATTGAATGAAATGGAAAGAAAGTGAAGAGCAGAGACTACTTTAAAGCAAGATGCAATGGCAAAGAACTATTACTTTCCAATATTTTCTTCTAGCTTTGTTGTTGACAAGTTATGACCATCTAGTTCTCTTTGAATCTTTTATTCATTATCCCTTTCCTTGTTCTTCTCTTTCTCCTTTGCATTATCACCACCCCTGGTTTCTATCTATTTAGATTTTCCTCCATCTTTACTCTCTTTATCCTTTGCTTTTGATCTCTCCTCCTTTTCTCTTTCTTTATCTCTGTCAGATTCTCTCTCTTGATCTTGGTCTCTAGTCCTCTCCTTTACTTTGTCCCTACCCTTGTCCCTATCTCTATTCCTAGTTCACTCCCTCTCTATGTCTTTCTTCCTATCCCTATCCCTATCTCTTGATTTATCCCCATCCTTCTCTCACTCCTCCTTATCTCTATCTTTCTCCTTTTCACTTTCTTTGTACCTTTCTCTATCCCTACCCTTATCTCTCAACTTATCCTTGTCTTTATCTCTCACCTCCTTATCCCTATCTTTCTCCTTTTCTCTTTCCTTCTCTAGTTCTATGTCCTTGTCCTTGTCTCTCAGTCTATCCCTTTCCTTCTCTCTCCCTTCCTTGTCCTTATCTTTCTCCTTTTCTCTATCCTTTTCCATTTCTCTATCCATGTCTTTGTCTCTGTCTTTACCCTTATCCTTTTCCCTTTCTCTATCTTTAACCCTAATTGAATGCAAACCCTTTAACCCTAGGATCTATATTAAAACCCTAACCCTAACCCTAACCCTAATATTATTAAAATTCAACCTTAATTAAGCTTGATCCCTAACTTGAAGCCTAACATATTGAATCTTAATCCTAATTGAACCCAAACCACATCCAACCCCTAATTGAACCCTAACCCTATTGCTAAACCCAAGCTTTATTTTAGAACCCTAACCCTAACTAAACCTTGACCTAACTTCAATCCTAGTTATAACCCTAATTGACCTCTAACTGAATCCTAATTGAAGCTTAATCCTAATTGATCCTTAACCCTAACACTATCCCTAATTTAACCCTAATCCTAATTAATCCTTAACCCTAACCCTAATTGTCATCCTAATCTATCTTCAAGCACCTAAACCCTCCAAGCTTGATCTTAGAATTTTTGTTGAACCCTAACCTAATTCTATCCTAATCATAATCATATCCATCTCTCTCTATATACATATATATCTCCCTCTCTATATATATACACACATATATATATATCTCCATGTAATGCCCCGCCACGCAACCCTAGAGGAAGTTGCAATTCATTACTTAAACGTACCAATTTTTTTTTTTGTTTAAGTACAAATAACATGAAGATGAATACATATTTCCAACAACCTCTAAGGCCATGAGACAAAGATTACTTAAAACCCCAAACAACCATTATATCCACTGAAACCAAAACATTAATCACTTAAGAAAATGAGACAACATACATTCCATACAAGATAACTTACAACGAAGGATAAGAAATACCAAAAGATTTTAATTAACCATATTTAAACAATAAGATTACAACACTCATTCCCCGAATGAGATAAATCCAACAAATATGATTACATATTACAAACTCCACCTCATTAACAACTGAGGGGTAATAAAATACAATAAGAACTGAGAGAACAAGGCCTGAGAAGAAACTGATTCCCACGAGCTCTCCAGCTGGAAATCACAAACACACGAACATGAAGAAGAAACAACGAATTTAAGATGCACACCACTCGACCACGTGGAATACAAAAGGTTCCACTCCCTCCATGCTAGGAGATAGTAACAAGGATTTCCTAGACAAGACCATCTACCACTAGGCATGGGCCACACAAAACTGATACGAAATAAATACGAGACCTCATCAAATTATTGAACGGTCATACATACAACTCTAGGTACGACTCACACAACATTGACAAAGGTTGCATTGCTTCCAGACGTAGACTAGATCAAGAGTGTCACAAATAACAAGTACAAACTGTTGACTTAAGAAGAGTGTCATCGCATAGCTCATCAAGGGATATCCTATGGGAATCTTCCTAGGCCCCGGCCCCCATTCCACGGGTTATTCTGGTAGCCTCTACCGTATTCCTGACACCCATGCTTACTCATGCAGAACCAAATACCTCTCGTGAAGACAAGATAGATGATCTTGCCATTCCAGGCCTTCCCATCTCATCCCAAGTCTTGAACTAGCCCTTGGGTCCATGAGCAAGGCACAAATTATCTTGTTTAATGTTGATGCAACCTAAGCTTCTAAAAGTTTAATTTAGTTATCACTGAATTAACCAACTTGCAAAGGGTTATCCTGGCACCACTTTGTGTGTTGGCGCCCATTGCAAGCCACTCTCCTAAGACAACACGCACGGTAATAGCCAAAATAGGTATCCAAATAAACACAACCTCTCCATTCAAGGAGGTAACAATCAAGAACTCACACCATCACTGGGGGCAACAAGATTAAGACCCTCTCCAAACACTGGAGGAAAACAACAAAACAAAACCACTCCATCCAAGGAGGCACAATTACAAAAACCTTCTCCTATTTCCAAGGAGGCACAATTACAAAACCCGTACATGAAAATCGGGTGAAACGACATGGTGTAACTATACATATTTCCCATAACACATCAAAGGTTGTCTCACATGCCACAACCGATATTGATAAAAGAACTCCAAACAGGAAGACTTTACTACATTCACACTAATTCCACAACACAATAAATACGAACAATTAACCACTGGGAACATTGCAGACAATGAAGTGAGCTACTGTTCGAATTTCCTAAATCCAATCAAACACAGTATTCATGACTTGCATTTATCCAATCAATTGAACCTATCTCTTTTCACGACATAGAATATTCAAAGAACAGATCATTTACTCTAAACCACACAACCATATTCTAAAATCCAGACATTTCAATAAATAACATCATTGAATTGAAATCAATCCAATTAATAACTCTACGTCTCACAATCATATATCATAATTAAATCCATTTGTTTTATAAAGCATTGGACTAAATAAATTACTCTTTATTTTGACCTAGCAATAAATCAACAACTTAATCTCATATGATTCATTTAAATCATTCGTTACTTCTAAGTTTCTCATTTGTTTTCTGTATTTAGAACGTTTTGATAAATAAATCAGTCTTTCTTTCAATTCGCATTAATAAATCAATTAAATCTTCAACTAAGTCTCATCTCTACTTGAATATGAATACATTCCAACAAATATGCTTAATACTTAAATCACACTGTTGACATTTAAGAATCTATAACAATTCTTTATATTTCATTTTCCAATCTCATATCTTATTAAAAATCACTCTTTAAAATAAGAGCATTTGATTATCTAGACTCTATCCTTTAAAATAAATCATTGACTATGCAAAATTCAACAATCTAAATAATTCATTTGAATATAAAATCCACTTTTGCTTCTATTTCGAATCAAATCATCTTACGGTTATCTATGTTTGAATCTATCCCTTAAAATTTCATTTGACACAGTTATCCGTAACATTTAAAATCAAATTATAAATAAATCAAACTGTTGACAAATAAATCATTTGATTGGACTAAGGTATTCATAATCTCTAAGTTTCGCTATTATAATCAAAATCAAGATATCGTAATAATTTAACATTTAAATTAAACCATTTATTCCATATTTCATCATAGAATAAATAAATTGAAGACAATATTTTATTTAAAACGTTTGATTAAATATCAATTTTCGTTTCCTCAATACCAATGCGGTAATCATTTAAGAGTAAGTTCTATTTTAGATATTAAAATATCATTTAAGACTCCAAGATTCCACGCTCAAGACATAACTTAAATAAATTCGATTAATTAAAATCAACACCTTAAATTAATTATATTTAAATAACACATATCATAAATATATAATTATTCTTTAAATATTCTATTAAAAACCCACCAAGTTACAATTCCAATTTATCGCTAAAACTATATATAATAATATTCTAATATTATATAATATAATATTAAATATTAAAATATATTCATAACCAAATATATAATAATATTTTAATATTATATAATATAACAATAAATATTAAAATATATTTATAACCTATATATAATAATATTTTAATATTATAATATAATATAATAATATCATAATATAATATTAAAATATTAAATATATAAAAAATAAAAATTGAAAGAAAATGAAATTTTTAAAAAACAAACTCCACACGCCATAGGGACGCGGGCCCAGCGGTGAGGTCGGCTGTGTTTAACATAGCCGAACCCACAGTGGGGGCGCGGCTGTGTTAACCATAGTCGAACCCACCACAGTGGGTGGCAGTTGTGTTTAACACAGCCGCTCCCTCCACTGCGGGCGACCGTGGGGAGGGGGCTAGGCATGGCTCCCTCTGCCACGCCTCCCATGGGGCGCGGCAGGGGTGAGCCCCCAGCAACCCCTCACAAATTTTTTTTAAAAAAAAAATTATTGTTATTTTTAAATTTATTCCATTTCATTCCAAATCGAAATCAAAAACAAAAAAATATTAAAACCCTCTTCTGGTAAAAAAAAAACTAGAACGAATTTCTCAACAAAATTTAATGAGGATTTTTATTATTGAAATTCTAAACCCTAGTTTGAAGATTTTCACAAAATTTAACCAAAATTTTCACTATTTATTTGCTCAATCTTGCAACTAGTTTTTCTTTTGATGGGTATTTCCATTGCAACAAAAAGGATTGAATCTTTTAGAAGGAAACATGAACAGATTTTAAATTATTACTAATTGAAACCAAAACAAGAAGGAAAAAAAGAAAAGAAAAAACCTTTTGTTTTCTCCCAATGCTTGAAGTTTTTGTTAATGGAGATCTTGCCCTTCCTTTTGAATTCAGCTTCTCCAAATTTTTAGTCTTCCCTTCACCAATTATTTTCCCCAAACCAATCCAATTTTTGCTCTCCAGTTTCAATTCTCCCTTCTTCCCCCTTTTTTGAAAATGAAAACCTAATTTCCTTATGCAAGCTCCTCCCCCAAATCCCCATTCAAACTCAAATTCAATTTTTTTTTCAAATTAAATTTCAAGTTCAAATTAAATTCAAATTCAATTTGCAACTCAAATTCAAATTAAATTGTAAACTCCAATTCAAATTCAACTTCTAATTCAAATTTAAATACAAAATCCAATTTCAAATTCACAAATATCTTTTGCCAAAAAGTCAACTATTTCCAAAAATATCTTTTCTACCCCAAAGACATTGCATTGAAAATATCTGGAATTTTAAATAACTTAAACAATTTTCAATTTCCAAAATGCATTTTGCAAAAATATCCTTTTAAATAAAATTCATTTTCAACCAAAATTTAATTAAATTTCTTTAACCAAATGAATTTAACAATTCACAATTAAAATTCTTTTCAACTTTTATTTCTAAAAGTAAAATGTAAAGCATAATTCTAATTTTTGATTTAATCCGAAAATCTAAAGATGCCAACCCAACCAAATTGATTTAATTTAACCCCATTAATTTAATTAGTCAATAAAATAAATCTAATTCAAAATTAGATTATTTTATTAATTAAATTAAATTAATTAGTTAATCGCTAATTTTCCAACATCTCAATAAGACAAAACAATCATCATTTATAATTTTCAAAAGCCATTTAATCACTTTTAACTTGCAATTAAACATATTTAATCATTAATTAAACTACACAAGCCATTTAATAAACTTTAAACTTGAAATTAAATAAGCACTCAAGGGGAACTGACCAAGTTAAAACAACTGACCCCGACGACAACCCGACAACACGCTATGACTAGGGTGACGACTTGGCTCAGAGAACCTAGCTACTATCTCCCAATCAATTACCGTTGGTAAATGGACACGCTCAAACTTGTGAAACCAGGTGGAGTCGATGTCATGTACCTGAAAACCTGCAACAAAGAGCATGTCGAACGTGCAACATATATATGTATGTTATGATCAAACACACCATGAAGAGGAAATCTCAGAATTGTAGGGCGCTCGCAAGTGAGTGATACAATCCTTCCCCTTCACCAATACAACATCTCTAACTGACGCATCTAACATCAATGATATGATCAATAGCATAAACATCATTTAATTAGATATCTTCTAAGTTATTCTAAAACATGTCATTAAGATACATCAGAATAAGATAACATCACCTCAACATATAGCTTCCACATCATTTAACAAACACGATCGTAAGTAATCAAGTTCAAAAGTCAAAGCATGTTCAGACACAATCATCGCATCATAGTATAACATGCACATTACTAAACAGTTAATGATTAAATAATCACCAAGTTCACAGTCACATCATAAGCATAATCAGACATACAAAGAACCTTGCCGAACCAAATATCCAAAACGAAGGGGTGTTACACTCCATCTCTCTCTAATATACACATATATCCTAATTTAATACATTTATACCTCTCTCTATATATCTCTCTGTCTACCTCTTTATATAACTTCCTATATCTTTCTATCCCTCCATAGATCTCCCTCTCTTTATCTCGCCCTCTTTATATCTCTATTTTTCTCTCCCTCGCTCTCCATATCCATCATCATCTCTATCTCTATCTTCCTTTCTACCTCTCCCCTATCTCTATCTCCTTACCTCTCCTGCATATCTCTCTCTTTCCCCTATATATTTTCTAATCTCTCTCTCTCTCTCCCTATCACTCTCTCTTTCTATATCTCTCTACTTCTATATTCTCTCTATTTATCTCCCTCTCTCTCTCCCCCTCCCTATATATATCTCTCTCTATCTATATCTCAATATCTCCCCCTCACTCTCACACACACTCCCTATTTCTGCCTCCCTATATTTATCTCTCTATATATATCAGCTAATATTTTCAAAGTCTTGGCTTTGCAACATTGCCAAGCAAAACACTTGGGGGGCAGCTTATGTGATTCAAAATGAAAATTTGAAAGGTATGCTTATTAAGTTGGATTTCCTATTGTTCTATTGGTTACATGATTATAGCCGCTTCTCTTGTAGTTGTCACCATCTCCTCCAATAACAATCTAGCCTTTTACACCTAAATCTTTTTGCATAGACAATATATTAAAGAACAATAAGTGAATACATCAAAAGATTTCATCAATCTATCCTTGATTTTGCTGTGAATGACTCTCACTAGGCCTCCTTTTTGGGCTAGCTTCTTAGATCAAATAGTCGCATGCCTAATCGATTTACAAACATCACACACATGAAACAAAAGAAAAATGTTATCCCTCATGCTTTGATTGAAGTCCATACCATATTCCAAAGCTCTCATTTTGCACAGGCGGGAAGAATGCTGGCAAAGGTTGTTAAGTCAGGTATTCACTTGCCAATTGTATTTGCATGAAGGTGTCTAAAGACCATTCAACAAATTCATTTTGTTTATATCCTGCAATCATTGCATACCCCATGACAACATTTCTTTGAAACATTTTTTCAAACAGTTTGTACGCCTTGTCTTTGCCTCCGCATTTGTCAAATTTCACGCGCCTTGTCCTTGCCTCCACATTTGTCAAGCATTTCTTTGAGGCATTCTGTCAAACAGTTTGTGTGCCTTGTCTCTGCCATCACACTTTTCTTTTCCATACATTTCTTTGAGACTTTCTGTCAAATAGTTCACGTGCCTTGTCTTCTCTGCCACGTATTACATACATATCTACATGGAATTTGTAACTACAACATTTGTAAAATTCCCCATCCTTTATGGTGGTTGTTCATACCCTGTCATAAAGTCTTATCAATTTACATTTATTTCAGTGGTTTCATACATTTTCTTATCACAAAAGTCATGCACCCAAGTACTAAGTTTTACAACCATGAGAATGAATAATTTATAGTATATATAGTGGAGTGGCTTCCAAATAATTCATTAGAACTCTTTATTCATATTCTTATGATATACATGACATCAATTGTCAAGAATATTTTTTCATATAGAAGTAGAAAATTTACAAATGTCTATTTATGCCCCAAGTTTTGGCTAAATAAACAAACCATGAAAATAATAACACAAATTTTTGTAGGCATAATGTATCTAATTTTTTTATAAATTAATATCCATTAAAAAATCCTCTCTCTAATTGAAATGATCAATTCCTTAAAATGTTCTACCATACAGAAATATTGAATTTAATGAAAATTAAAGTGAATTTAAACAACACGCCTATTCAATACTACCAAAATACTAAACCCAATTGTTAAGTTGATAAATGCAAAAGATAAACAACCCTCCTAATTAATACCCAAGGATCTACTTTAAAACACAAATACATTATGCACTTCCTAAATATAACTTCCTCTCCATGTCCATGTAACCAATGTAAAGTGTAAAGTTTATATGATGATGTAGGAAGAATGTTGATAATCTTGCATGATGGGTTGAACAAAAGAAAAGTTTCACTTACATGTTGAAATATACATAGAATGCAAGAGATGGAAAAGAAGTATGATATTTGCCTACAATATATGTACTTAAATTTCTTATCATTTTTTTATATGAAATTATGCATATTTACTCCAAATCCTTTTAATACAAATCAAATTCTATAATAAAATGAACCCACACCTTACATATTTTAAAATAAACTTACTAAATATCATCCTAATAACTATGAACTACTTGCCCAAATTCCTCCTCCTAGATCGCAATACCTAGGTATACAATTAAATCATCCCCTACCTCCAAATGTATACCAGTTTACTTTTGAAATAATTTAAAATCTCCCAAGATATTGGTTTATTGAATAAGTCCCCCGAGAAAATAAAAAAGTACAATGTTTTGAAATTTTTTCGTAACACCAACCAAAGAATACAATCTCTAAAAGAGACTAAATTTTTTATGATATAAATGGTTTTTTTAGACACCTAGGCAAATATTAGGATGCAAATGTTGCAATGTATTCTAGCACATGTTGCAATATTAAACATCAACACGTGAAGCTTTTCATGGCCTCCACGCCAAACTAAATTTTAAAAAATAAAAATAAAAAATTTGCAATCGAAGATTTCTACCGCCGAAGGAAATCAACTTTCACATTCTGCAAGGAGCAACGATTCAACAAACTTTCTTTGATTTTCAGGAAAATCAGTGTTAGAGAGATATAGAGGATAAATTCATAGACTGTAAGGATATGGCAGAGGAGCAACAGATGAAGCCGAGGCAGCCAGTGGTTCTGAGCATCCATGACCTCTCCACAGAGGAATTAGTGAGAAAAACCAATGTGGTGACGGCAATAACAGAGCCATGTGGAATTAGAAAGGGCATAGCCATGTACATCCAATAATTTTAAGTTAAGAGGATTAATCAATAAAATAAAAAAAACGTTGTCTTGTTTCTACTGGTTTAATTATATGATCAATAAGTTGTTTTAGTGGTCAAAAAATTCAATTTGGTAAATACTATGACATCTTAAATTATTGTAATGGTAAAATTAGTATAATGATGTTATTTCCTATTGAATACTATGACATCTTAAATTATTATGATGGTAATATTTATGGATGTTTTTGAATATGTACATCTATCAAGATTTAAGGCATATTGCATATAAAAATAATAATAATTGCCAATTAAAATTATAATGAGACATATATTAAATTTTTAGGATCCTAAGAATTTCCTAGATATACCCCTTTTGTTTTGTCAAGTTTGCATAAAAAATATCTATCAAAA
The DNA here is from genome assembly GCA_007258455.2 of Sequoia sempervirens. Classification (NCBI taxonomy): domain Eukaryota; kingdom Viridiplantae; phylum Streptophyta; class Pinopsida; order Cupressales; family Cupressaceae; genus Sequoia; species Sequoia sempervirens. Next base: position 23,662 of record VDFB02288144.1, on the reverse strand, counting down.
TCAAATAGAAGATGAAGAAAGTTTATGAAGACCTCATATCCTATCATTTTTAGGGAAAAGGTAAGCTTGGGACTCCTAAGCATATTTTCAATGCAATCTAAAGGTAATTTCTTGACAAAAAAATTAAATAGAAAATGGTGGTTGCACACCAACCATGTTGCACTAAGCCATGGTGGTTGTCCTTAAGTATGGTTGATGATGAGGTATATTAGTGCTTACACCTATAACATAACATTACATTTCATAGAGTCTTATCAACAATGGATTGGGTGGAGGAGTGAACCCATAATAGTGGGTTATAATTATTTGGACAAAGGAAAATTAAAAATACCCAACAAAATATCACTACGGGTCTTCGAATGAAGGGGGTTCATTTGAAGCACCCCCCCTTCATTTGAAGGGGATCTTCAAATGAACTTGTGTCATTTTATGAATGTTTTAAAAGTTTTTTTAATTGATTAGAAAATGGCCTTCAATCGAACCTACCTTCGAATGAAGGAATTTTTGTTCCCTCTAATTATAGAGATGAGGTTAGTGAGGTTGTTTGTTTCAATGTGGTTGTTTTTGAAATTTTAGAGAAGAGGTTAACCCTTTGGAAATAATTGTTATTTTATCGATAGGAACAATTAAGGCGAAAGTCATTTTCAAGGAATAGCACGGTAGTGTCCATAGATTTGTGCAGGTATGATTCTAATTTGAATTTCTTTATTTCATTTGGTTTCTAATTTATAGATTTTTAGATGAAGAATTGGATGGCTAAGATTGAGGGCCAAAGGATCAAGAGCTCAAATTCGTTGAGAGGATTAGGAAGATGAGGAGAGGACAACTGTCTCCAAATGATTGGAAAGGAGTAAAGGGTCCATGGTTAAAGGGGAATCAGGAGTTGAGGATTCTATTGGAGAAAGTGGATGGATGATATAAAAAGGGGTACTTTAGAGTGCCTTGGGAGTATGGGTAAGTCTTTGACTCATATCACATGCACAAAGATTGATACTTTGTGTACAAAATTTCATGCCTCTATATACTTTTGAAGGATGTGTGATTTGAGGGGATTTGACCAAGGTTAGGAATGTGTACAAGTGTGGGATTAGTAGGCGATTTGATTTTAGCCCACTTAATGAAAATGGATGGAAAAAGGAGCTTAGATAAGTGGGTATATTTATTTAATTTTTGGGATGGGGATGGGGGACATAGATAAATAAATATTTATTTTTTTAATCTAAGGTGGCAATAAAAGAAGGTTGAATTGAACTCTAATTGCATATTCTATTTTGTTCATGGAAAGGTTTTCATGTTTGTTTGTATATATTAATCGTAGGTTAATTCTTGATTTGTACATGCTTTCTCTGAGTTTCAATTTCATACTTAATGTCTATTTTTGGGTCACACTACCCTATTTTGGTATAATTTTTTATTAACATTGTGGAAATATCTCAAATCCACCACTAGTTTTGCATAAGTCTTTGACTTTCTCTTTGGTTGAAATGTCCTATTTAGGGTCTTGTTGTATCCTCAAGCATGCTTTAAGTGTTTTAACTACACTCATCATTACTTTGGGCATTGCAACACTTGTTATGTGGTTAGTTTTGTGGCAGGCCTGCCAAGCCTAAATCTTGTGTAGACAAGTAGCATCATGATTAGAATTTCCCTTGTCATGAATACAAGTTTGGTTATAATGTATGGTTGCATAAGATGAAATGAAGACCTAAAGGATTCAACTAGAAGAATAGAAACTTGTGAGTGGCCTTCTCTTCCTATTCACCATTCTAATTTTTTATTTTGTCACGTGACTTAGTGATATGACTTTACAGACTGTGCTAGTGATTTCACTTGGACATTTCTTTCAATGGTTCATATGTTATACGATGTCATGGACATAAATAAAATCCATCACATTTTTATTGTTTTTGGTCTACTAATAAATCTTGAATATAAATTATGTAGACATAAATAAAACATATTTTTCAATGAATGAACTTATAAATATAATAAATGATATATTACATTATATTTATTATTATTATTTATTTATATTTATATATTATATTTATATTATATAAAAATGTGATCGATTTTATGTATAATATAATATAATATATCACATTGTATATTTAATGCATGTTATTATATTATATATTATATAATAATATCATATAATATTATAATATTAATATCTATATATTTTAAATATATTTTTATATTATACTATATGATATACATATAAATAACATTATATCATTATACTATAAAGTATATCATTATAATATTATTAATATATAATAATATAAATATAACATACATAATGATATTATATAGTATATAATTATAATATATTATATTATAATTATATATTATATATTATGATATATATCTATATACTATAATATATAATTGTATAAATAATATATTATATAAATATTATAAAGGAAAAGAAAATTTTTATTTTTGGAAACTCAGCCCTAATAAAGACTATTTACAGGTGAGAAAATGTAGATAAATTATAAGATGTGACTTGTACATGGAAAGGAATACACTACATTTTGCAGTTGCATTCAATTTTGAGATCAATTTAATGATGGATACACTTTAAGGTTTTCTTCAAAAATTCATAAGTCCAAGAGCTTAATTTGCAAGATGTTTTGAATCTTATAAGACCAAGTTTGAATGTTCCTATTTGTGCACTGCCAAAAGAAGGGAAGAATTGCATAGCTCATATATTTAAATCATGCAAACCTCATGTTTGCTCTTTCTATAACAGTCAGGCTTAACCGACACACTCTAAGCTCTGACCGCTTAGGTGGTCGGGCCCATGGGCCCCACTAACTTGACCTTTCCATTTTTAAGGTATTCCATTTCCGTAACTTTTTTCCTTCGTTTTCAGGTTAGCTGTTTTTGTTTCCACCATTAACAAAATCTCTTAAACTACGAATGAAATTCAGAAAGACGAACTATGTAAAATAGAAATTACATTAATCTTATTCTTTTTTTACTCCCACATTTAGTGCGGGATTAAATATGGTGTAATAAACAATAATAAATACCCCGCATGAAAGAAAAATGGAGCATGGATTTAGAGGAATTTATTTAACCCGAAGCCCAAAACATGAAACTCCAATATTTTCCTGTGAAGCGCAGTAATCTAACAAAGGAGTTTAAGGAGTTTTTGCTAATTTATATGATAGTTGAGTTTTGCTAATTTATTTGATAGTTGTCCTCGTTAGAAGGGATATGGCTTAGGTGTAGGGTATAAAGAACTATGTATTACTATTCTTCCTTTCATATTTTTCCTTTTTCTATTATATGTTTTATAACAATTATAAAATTTTAAAAGTATATCAAATAATTTAAAATAATGAATTAAAAAAGTGGTTTCATTATAAATATATTGAAGAATGTTAAACAAATTTTATATAATATTATGGTTTTATAATAGTGAGGATTATTTTACAATAGAACTAATTCTACTTTATAAACTAAAATATATATATATTTATTTTTTGATCGGTAAACATTGCTAGGGGCAGTACCCTATATTAATTTTCAAAAAGTTTACAATGGGGATAATTTGAAAGTCTGGTGGATTTTTTTGTAATATTGACCACTAGAACTTCCTGCTTGTAGATCACATATATATGCCAAAAATGGCTGCCAAAGCAGTTGCAAGAAGCCCAACAGGAAACCAAAAAACCATAGTAAAGTACCCCACACCTGGGACTGACACATAACCGAAAGTTCCTGACCTATGGAAAAGATCAATGCACTTCACAAAATTTCAAAACCCGTTCTAGATTGGTTCCAAACCTCATAGACCTTCCACTTCATTGACGACTTCACAGTGCTTCTGGTACGCCTTGTAGCTGGCAATTATGGGACAATCAGGACCACATTTCCTATGAGTTGGAGCTTTCACTTTCTCCTCTGGGTCTTCTTGATCATTCTCCTACCACTCCTCACCGTCACCCAGGTCCTAGTCTTGCACATCATCTGTGTCAAAGTCATCCTCCATCTCCTCATCCTCAATATACCTTGTGACCCAACCCCTTGGCAGATTTGTTGCAAGCTTTTCCACCCTAAGCAGGAAAAAAATACTCCTGTCCCTTTCTGCCCAAAGTTTCTCAAAGCCTTCAAGGTTTATGGTGTGAATCAGTGGAAATTTCATGACCTCGCGGCCCCTCATGTTACACATATAATAGTTTTGTGGCATGGGAATGTTCCTATTCTCATCCACATTATCTAGTGCCACGTCAATCTCATCCAGCCAAGTATGATCAAACATCATTTGGGTCAATTTCTTACCTAGAGCTTTGGAAATGCCCATGTGAAGCAGAACTGCAAGGAACATTGTCAGAACCTTTGTGTTGGCACACGCTCTGTGGTATGCATTCAGGAATTCTGGACCCAACACATGTTTAGTGGCCACCAGAATGAGTGGATGAGAGGAGCGGAGAAGGCCCTACAGCTGCTTATCCATGATTTCCCCTCGGAAGGCCTGCATTTTCTTGGTTGTTTCTAAGGACAGTGGCATTTCCATGGATTTCTTTTCATCACACCTTCCAAAAAAATCTACTCGATATGCTTTTGGATCCTTTGTGATGTGGAAGAGGCTATTAGGGATTTTAAAACAACTTGCATACCGGCGAATAAACACCAATGTACCTGGCACCACATCACCCGAGTTGAATGCAACATCGAAAATGAAGAGTACTCAACACCCGAGTGTGAATTAATATGAAAGCCTCCGTCCATATGAAAGTATCATTTTCATTATTTATCATTTTTTATAATGATAGTGGCTACATCATAATACTTGACGAGGATGACGAAGGAGTGACCTTGCCATCCAAGATTGAGGCTGCCAAAGTAACATCTAGTGCCAGAAAATTAACCTAGTCAGATATCCTTCTATTTCCTAGCTGGCCTTAGCTGAGGCAGCTTTTGCCAGCTCATCTGCTTCGAAGTTTCCTTCTCTATATATGTGGATAACTTTGAAGGCTGTAAAGCCATCAAACAAATCTTTTATCTGTTGAAGCAAATGATTTAATTTCCAATTTGGTGTGGCACCTTTACATATGGCATTGATCGTAATGAGGGAGTCGCCTTCTAGATGGACCTGACTGATCTTTAGGTCTCTTCCTACCTGCAAACCAATTGTTGCCGCTCTGAATTCTTCCTCATTGTTTGTGCATCTGCCCAAGGAGATTGATTTCACTACTAGCACCTTTCCCTTAGAGTCCCGTGCAACACAGCCAGCCCCGCCCAGGCCAGGATTGCCTTGAGCAGCACCATCAAAATTGATTTTGATCCAGCCAGGATCAGGGGCTTTCCATGTAGTTGTCTCTCTTGCTACTTTTTTGGATTGAAGGGAGCTATGTCCACATATGGATGGGGGTTTTAGATCTGGGAAGTCCCTGATCATATAGTCATCCCAACTAGTGAAGGTTTTATGTTTGGCTTCCTTGCACCTAGCAGCCTCATTAGCCAGTTCTACTATTACTCTTTCTATCTTGACCCATAATTTGTCCTTGTTCAATTCTTGGCCTTGAAAAATTCTCTGGTTCCTTTCCTTCCACAGTTCCCAAATTACTAATGATGGGGATATTTTCCAGATGCTGTTGAACATTGCTTTGCTACTCTTTTGAGGCCACATTTTGAACTAGGTTTCCAGATCAATCAGAAGAGGGCTTTGAAAGTTAAGCTTATTTCTTATATGATTCCAACATTCTGATGCGTATGGACAGGATAGCAGTAAGTGGTCTACTGATTCCAAGTGGTTTTTGCAGAGGTAGCATCTCCTTGCACCTTGTATCCCAAATTTGGCCAATCTGTCCTCTGTGAGAATCTATTTTTGAGCTGCCAGCCATGCAAAGACTCCTACCTTAGGCAGACAGTTGTTTCCCCAGAATAGTTTGCTTGGCCAATCCTAGCATGCTATCGCTAGTTCCTTGGCTTTGTATCCTAGGTTCACTTTATAGGCTCCATCAAACAATCCACACCACCTGATCTGGTCTTTCCCATTAGATGGGACAAAGAACCTGTCTTTGAGGATTTTGGACAATGTTTCCTTCTAAGCTTGAGGTTCTGAAGATCATGCCAAACCCAACTTATATTACTAGTATTATTGGCTTTCATACCATAATTGGCCACCTTGTTACCCCATAGTCTGGATGTTTCTGCTTTTATCTCCTCCAAGCCCTACGTGTCACAAATTGGAGCTTTCCCACCCCAACAGTCATGCCAAAAGGAGGCACTCAGGCCATCCCGGATTTCCCAGGTGACATGATCAGATATAATGTCCCTACATTCTAGAATGAAATTCCATATAACAGAGCCTCTTGAAGGATTCACTACTGTGAGGATTTTGTTTGGGTCCTCTGAGTCAAGATACTTCATTGTCAAAACTCTAACCCATTTCTGATTTCCTTTAGTATGGATGTCCCATACTAATTTGGCACCCATGGCCTGATTCATAAGGGAAAGATGGCGTAAACCAAATCCACCAGCTTTCTTGGGGAGATAGATCTTATCCCAAGCTAGCAAAGGGAATTTATTTTGCTCCCCCACACCACTCCAAAAGAATCTCCTAAAAATTTGTGTGAGTGCATCTTCAGTAGCTTTGGGAAGTTTGAGACAGGACATTGAATAGACAGGAATTGCTGACAAAACCGATTTAACTAGAAAGAGTCTACCTGCTGATGAGAGCCATTTACCTTTCCAAGTACTCAACTTGTTCTTGCAACTACTAATTAGTTTGTCCCAGTAACAGTGTTTGTTGATGCCTGTGAACAATGGAATCCCCAAATAGCATCCTAGTAGGGAGGCAATTTTTAGATTTAGGATCCTTACAATATCCTTTTGAAGACTTGGTTGAGTGTTTAGGAAGAAAATCTCTGATTTGTCCCAGTTGATGTTTTTCCCTGTTGCTTTGCAATAGGAATCTAGGAAATTTTTGATCAATCTTGCTTCCCTCCTGCTTGCTTCCCCCATTAGGACTGTGTCATCTGCAAATTGTAAGTGGGTTGAAGGTTCCATTCCATTTGCTACATGTATTCCTTTCCATTTACCCTCCTCTCTTAATCTTTGGATCCCTCTCCCCAACACTTCTGCCATGATTATGAACAAGAACGAGGATAATGGATCACCCTGCCTAATTCCCTTGGATGAGGAGAAGAAGCCATTTGATGTGCCATTGACTAGAACCGAGAACTTTGGAGTGGAGATGCAACTACTGACCCAATTTACCCAATTTGGGCTGAAACCAAATCTGCCTAATACTTCCAAGAGAAAGCCCCTGTCTACTATATCGTATGCCTTAAGAATGTATAGCTTTAGGAGCATGCAAACTTCCTTGTTTTTCCTCGCTGTGTGTATTGTTTCGTGTGCTATAATGATTCCTTCCACTATGGATTTTCCAAGAGCAAAGCCACTTTGTTCCTCAGAGATAACTTCCTTGAGCACCCGCTTGAGTCTATTAGCAATTATCTTAGTTACCACTTTGTATACTGTATTACATAGGGCTATAGGTCTAAAATCACTCATTGATTGAGGAGTTTTCTTTTTAGGGATTAATGCTAGGAAAGTATGATTTATAGCCCCTAGCATCGTCATCTTCCTTCTGGATTCTTCCACAGCTGCTCCAAGATCTTCACCAACTGTATCCCAGAAGTGTTGGAAGAAGCCTACCGGAAAACTATCAAGACCTAGAGCCTTGTCTGGGTTCATTTGAAATACTACTTCCTTGACCTCTACTAGGGGAATTTTTTGAAAAAGAGCTTTATTTTGGGATTCTGTAATGATGGGTGGGATTTCCTCTAGTAGATAGTCCCTCTCACTCCTATTAACCAGGGTCTCTTTGTTCAGTAGGGATTCAAAGAAACTAACTTCCTCCTTGTTAACTTTCATAGTTGATTAAGTTTTATCACCATTGGCTTTTTTGATTTCTAGAATCCTCTTTCTATTGCTATTTTCCAATGTTGATTTGTGGAAAAAATTTGTGTTTCTGTCCCCTTCATTGAGCCATACTTCCCTTGATTTTTGGCGCCAATAACACTCTTCCCTCTTAAGAATTTTAGCTAATTCTTCTTTCATATTTTTTTCATTCTCAAAATCTATAGCGTCCATGCCTTTGTCAATTACACGCTCATTGAGAGATCGGATATCTTGTTCTAATCTGGCTTTCTCCTTAAAGATGTTTTTGAAGTGGCTTATGTTCCACTCTTTCAACTTCACCTTTATATAACTCAGCTTTTTACTTATTTTGAGAAGATCTGTTACCCCAACAAGATTTACTTCATTCCACCAAGACTTAACTAGATCTGGGAGTTTGTTATCTCTTAGCCACATGTATTCAAATTTGAAAGGGATTCCTTTTGGAGCTTCCATAGGGCCAAAGGAAAGTTGGACTGGGAAATGGTCCAAGCCAATGAAGGGAGGGATTAGTGCCTCATGTGATCCCTCTAGCTCCCCCTAGTCCCCCCACAATAGAAATCTATCAAGTCTTTCTGCAATATTAGTGAAACCTTTTCTCCTATTGGACCAGGTAAATTTTCCATTCCTTGTCTGTATATCCAAAAGGGAATTGTTGTCCAAGAACTCCTGAAAGTTTCTTTGAACAACCGTTGTTCTTCCTAACCCCCCCTATTTTTCTGTGTTGTTTAGTGTGGCATTGAAATCTCCTCCTCTCTTTTTCCTTCTATTATTCCAGAAATACTGTCCCATAGTCTCTTTTTTCCTTCCGTGGAGACTAGGCCATAAACATTAATGCAAAAGAAAGAAAGGTTTCTTCTGATTTCTTTGAGACTAATTGTTTTCCAGTTCTCAGCTTCTGCCTCTACTACTCCTGTCATTGTGAAAGGATTCCACATAACCCCTAGGCCCCCAGAGGCCCTTGATGCCTCAAGAAGTTGACCATTCCATTGTTTCCATCTCCAATCACCTGTTACCTTCTTCCCTACTCCACTTTGTTTCTTGCAATAGCACCACATCTGCATTTGATTGGTCAATTTGGCACTTGACCATGCACCATTTTTTAGGGGCGTTAATGCCCCTGACATTCCAGGTGATTATCCTCATTTTGCCGAGGGAAGGATGTTGTCCTTCCCTAGTCTTATTTTCTTTTTCCCACAGGCGTTGCCATCCAGCACTAACTTTTCCTTATTAGATATCCTTCCCCTACTTGATTTTAGCTTAATGTTAGGGTATTTCAGTTTTGATTCTGACTGTTGCAACTGTCTCAGTTCTAGTAGTTCTCCTTCTTTCGCCTCCTCCCATAGCTCTCTTGCCTCATTTGATAATTGGTCCTCTTCTTCATCAGATTGGTGGCTCCCAACTACTACTTCCATCTGAGGAGTAACAGAGTTTGCTAGCACAGTTTGTGGAGTTGTCTAAGTTGGGGGAATAGATGGGGGAAGGGAGCTCCCACCATCGACACTGCTGATAGATAATTCCTTCAACTTGTGTTGTATCACTTTTAGAAGATTATGGGTGTCGTCCATGAGTGCAATGAGGGCTTGTTCAGCCTGAATATTTTCTTTTTGAGGGTTTCCAACCTCCATGGCTAGGAGTCTTAGGTGATCCATCAAAGGGGCATTCTTTTCTCCCACATTGGCACAATAGATCCCAGGACAGACCTAACCTTCTCATTAGAATGCAATGGGTGGGCCTTTGCAGGGCCTTTTTGTGCAGTGTTGAGGGTGTTGTCTGTTGTTGGCCTTTTTGAAGTGCTTTCTTGTAGTGTCTTCCTAAAAAGGTAAATTTTTTGACTCTAAACCTTCCCAGACTTCAATTTCTTGATGCCAACTTCTGAATTTTGTTAGTATCTCAAGTGTTTTAAATATCCCCACTCCCACATCTATTTCAACTAGAACGCAAGGTTTTGATCTGCCTACTCCATTAATGAAGTTTTCATCTACCCCAATACAGACTCCTAGGGCATCACCCAGTTTTATCATAGCTTCAAGGTTCCAAAATTTTGTTGGTAGATCAACTAGCTTAATCCAGGTTGGAATTTGTGTTACTTGGTGATTCCAAGGGTCAAAGTTGGCTTGCTAGTTTGTGCAGTAAAACCAGTGTCCATTCATAAACAGAGGGTACCCTTCTAGGATTGCCAATTTCAGGTTTAAATTGATACATTCTACCAAAAAGAAGGAATTCAGGAGAGGAGTAACACTTTCCTGATCAGGATATTTTCTCATCCATCGGGCCTTGATTTCCTCATTCGAATTGGTTGGCCCATTCCATTTAGCAAAAAGGGAATGGTCTGAGAGCCTCGCTACCCTTTTCTCAATTAACTCTGTTGGCATTTGGAATAGTTTGTGGCCTCTAGGCCACATTTTTTGTGTCTTGAAGTGATCAAGATTGATAGTCTTTATGATTTAATTTCCTATGCAGAAGATCGTGATCCCTCTTATTCATTCTTTTTCCAAATTCAAACTCCTCGCCCAAAGATTGCATCATCTTGGCGAAGGTGGCTTGCTTAGGAGTGGTTGAGTTTTTTTTCTGCCATACTTTATTGATGCATTTTTGAAGATGCCCTTCATTCGATTTCCAGTTGGTGGCTAGCAGTTTTCCATTTGCGTCCTCTTCCCGAAACCACCCATGCCTGCTCCAATAGTCTTGTTTTTTTGTTGGGTTCCAATTTGCACCTGGACGAATTTGATTTTGATTTGGTGGCCGATCCTACCCATTCAGACCTCGACTCTGCTTGTGTTGAGGGAGGCATTTGTCAACCCAGCCTCCATTTTCAAAAACCCACTATGGAATATGATCTAACTTATGCACTTCTGCTGCAATGCCCGTCTTTCCGAGTGGCTCAATTCCTTCCACCAGTTTTCACTCCTCTTCTCTTGTTTGCTTCATTTTTTAATTTATCACTATATTTAGTATCAATCTAAAATTTGGGGTAAGCAATCTCAATTGTTGGCACGGTAGAGAGCAATCCCGTGTGGTTGAACCTTGGTTGTTGGCACTACAGAAAGAAGCCCCACCATTTCACCATAGGGTCTCCCCCAATCTCAATTTTTGACACGATAGAGATTGACCCTGTGAGGTTTGAACCTTGGTCATTGGCACTACAAGCAAGAAGCCCCACCATTTCACCAAAGGGTCACCCCCATAAAATAAATTTAAATACAATAAAAAAATAATTTTACTTTATAAACTAAAATTGATCTAAACACAATAAAATATTTTTAATTTTATTTTATAAACTAAAATAATTCTTAATACAATAAAATGTAATTTTACTTTATAAACTAAAATAGTTCTAAACACAATAAAATCTTTTTAGTAAAAGAAAAAAAAATCTCTTAAATAAATAAAAATAATTATTATTATTATAATAACTCTTAAATAAATAAAAAATTAAATAATTTTTATATAGTTTTAATTTTAAAATATTTAGTTTGTATTTCAATTTTTATATATGGTCATACCTATAAAATAACTCTTAAATAAATTAATTAATTAAATAATTCTTATATAATTTTATTTTTTAAAAATATTTAGTTTTGTTTCATCATGACATGACATTTTGTGTCTTACTATTATTGTTGATATTTTATTTGTTTAAATATGATAAGTACAAGTATCGAGTTATAGTCTAATGGAGAAATCCATATTGTTTAATATTTTTAATTTAATAAAATTTAAATTTTTTTATGAATGAAAAAAAAGAAAGAAAATGATATTAAATTTGAATGTTATAAATTTGCCTACAATTCATGTTCACTAATATGGACTATAGAAATATTATATCTAGTGAATGGTTTTATGAATTATAATATTTTGAAAGTTGCTTATATTTTTATATTATTGTTATATTATTGTTGTTATTTTATTTTCTTGAGAGCTTTCTATAAAAGTTATTTAAGTAAATAAAATAATTATAAATAGAAATAATTATTGGGATATTATTTATCCATTATTGGAAAGTATGTTGAGGAATAAAATGGATGACTATATATAAGTGTCTAAAGAAGGTAAAAAAGGAATTTTCTTTACCTTGATTTTGATAGCCAAGATAATGTTAATGGTTTCTAAAATAAATTCTCTATAGTTGAAATGTTTACATATTTATCATTTTGATAGAGAAGATGAGTTAATTTTGGCCCATTCACATGATTGAAATTATACTATCATAACTAGATATACCACTAGGTTGAATGCAAGTTTGGATGAGGTCCTTTTGGTCTAAGATATTCAATAAAGATCTTATCATTAAGATCAATTTGTTCTTTTGGGTTATGGTCCAAAATAATATTTTAATGATGCAAAGGCGATTCTAGATCCCTAATAGGTGAGCAATTTGTAAAATCAAAGTGTCATCTTCTACCAACTATCCATTTTCTTATTAATAATTGAGGATAATCTTATTCAAATTTGAAATATATAAGATTCATCCAACCTCTATATTACTCTGCTACATGATTAAATTGAATCTTTTTCAGCCCAATAAGTAGGTGGCTGAAAATTTCAGCAAGGGGGATTGGGGGGGCTCAAAATTGCTCCACCTGCTTAAGAGTACTTTCCTCCACTTGTCACAATTTTTGAGGTAAATGTTGTTTATTTATTAATTTTTTATTCACAACACCACCATTCCACCACAAGCTTGCCAAAAATTTGAAACTTGCAAATATTCATGGGACCACCAGCTAAATTTTTTTTTGCTAAAAACTTAAGGAGAATCTGCTCCATATTTTAAGGAAGCCTCACTCCATGGGACCACACTATTAGTCCTCCAATGGCACCCTCTTTTTATTGAAAAAATTCATGAAGAAGCTATGGTAACTCTCACATTCTCACTTTTCTTTAATTTACTTAAAAGTTGTTTTATTTACTCAAGAGTTATTTAATTTAATTAAGAGTTGTTCTATTTACTTTATATTTATTTTGTTTTACTTTAGACTTATTTAAGAATTATTTTATTAATTTAAGAGATTTTATATTTTTATTTTTAAATATATTTTTATTATGTTTGCATGTCTTTTAACATATACAACAATTATTTCTTGATGGTAATATATATCTCTTATAATAATATATTTATATAATATTATTATCCTACTTTTAAAATAATATAAATATACTAATGTAAAATTGTTGAAACTTTGTTTTTATTTATCTAATATTTTTTTACTTTACAACTATTCAAGATTTCTTTATTTTATTTAGTCAAAAGTTATTTCTATTTATAGTGATTTTATTTACTTGAAATAACTTTTATAAAAATTTCTAAAAAAATGAAATAACAACAATCAATACTTGCTAATTAATATCAATTATAATTTCTAACATATTAAAACAAAGATTAATTCTAGTGACACTTTTTAAAATAATTTGTGAAAAAATATATATTTTTTTAAATATAATAATAACATAAAAATATAAACAACTTTCAAAATTTACTAGATATAATATTTCTATAGTCCATATTAATGAACATGAATTGTAGGAAAATTTATAACATTCAAATTTAATATCATTTGCTTTCTTTTTTCATTCATTAAAAAATGTTCGAGTTTTAATAAATTAAAAATATTAAACAATAACGATTCCCCATTAGATTATAACCATACTTGTACTTATCATAAACTAAATAAAGAATGGATATCAATAATAATAGTAAGACAAAGTATCATGGAACAAAAAGGAAATATTTGAAAAAATTAAAACTAATAATTATTTAATTTATTATTTACCTAAGATCATATACTAGCAAATATATAACCTATATATGAGGCATTGAATTTTTTCAACTTTATTTTTTATTAAAGCCGAATGATGAAAAAATTAAACGCCTTGAGACATCTTAACCTATTTTATACACAAGTTATATATTTGTTAGTAGCACCTACATGTGTAACACATTGAATAAATCCTAATTCAATGTGTTAAGGTTTAGTTTTATGCCTAACCCTAACCCTAATATTAGCACTAACCTGAACCCTAATCCTAGTTCTATTTCTAACCCTAATCCTAATTCTATCTCTAACCCTAATCCTAACCCTATCTATAACCCTAACCTTAAGCCTAATCATAATCATAATCCTAACATAAACATGAACCCCAATCCTAATCCTAATTCTATCTCTAACCCTAACCCTAACCCTAACACTATTGCAACACTAATCCTAATTCTATTTCTAACTCTAATTATAACTATGTAATAATTATTTAATTTATAATTTACCTAATATATCATATATAAAAATTGAAATACAACTAAATATTTTAAAAAATTAAAACTATATTAAAGTTATTTAACTTTTTATTTATTTGAGAACTATTTTATAATAATTATTATTTTTATTTATTTAAGAGATTATTATTTTTTCATTTAATTAAGAGATTTGATTTTATTGTGTTTAGAAGTATTTTAGTTTATAAAATAAAATTAAAGAGATTTTATTGTGTTAAAAAATAATAATTTATAAAATAAAATTAGATTATAATTATTTAATTTATAGTTTATCTAATATCATATATAAAAATTGAAATACAACTAAATATTTTAAAAAATTAAAACTATATTGATTGTGTCTAAAACTATTTTATCTTATTTTTAAAGTAAAATTAATTATTACTATGAGTAAATAACATTGAAACAACATTTTTAACTCATTTATTTAAAATTTGATATTATTTTAACAATCTTATCATATAATTATTATAAATTTCATAAAAATTATAAAACATATAATAAGGAAAAAAAAAAAGGAATGTGATACATAGTTCTTAGCTTTAATTAAACCGCCCTTAAATTGAAAAAAGAGCTTTATTGTTAAAATACTGTGCTTTAGGGAAAGCCTTGGAGTTTAATAGTATTTTTTTTCTTTTAGGCGAAGTGTATTTATAAGAGTTGATTCCACCATATATAATCTTACATTGAATGTGGGAGTAAAGAAAGAATGAGACGAGCAGTTTCAGTTTTTTTTTTCTACACAGTTCGTTGTTGTTTTTTTACTACAATCGGGGAGGATTACATATATTTTATAATTATTAAAACACTAAAATTGTAAATCAAATATTTGTAATTTTAAGATATAATCTTTTAATTAAAATATTTTAACTTAATATATAAAATTAAAATATTAAAAACAAGCATTTTCAATTTCTAGAACATAAGATGTAAATCCACTCTTCTTCATTTCAAAGCTACCCTCACCTCAATCTAGATATAATGTGTAATGCCCCGCCACGCAACCCTAGGGGAAGTTGCAAACTACAACCAATTTTCACTACAAATTTTTTTTTTATTTAAAAAATTACAATTACATGTATGACAACAACACAAAGCCAACAATCCCCTAAGGTTGCGAGACAAAGATTAATTTAATTCACAAATTAAAACAACATGCATGAAATGAACTATAACAACATTCACTTAATCTAATTTAAGCACATACATTCCATACATGAGATTTCCATTTAGACCATGAGATCCTTCACGATTCCAAGACAAAGGTTATATAATTACATTTACATCTCTCATTCCCAGAATGAGGTAAATCAATGACATAATTGTTTATTACAATTTCCACCTTGATGAAATGAGGGGTAAATAAAATACAAAAGCACTAGCATAAATGAAACCAAGGTAGCAATTGTAATCCCACGAGCTCTCCAACACGAAAGTCTCACCCACAAAAGATACTGCCAACACAACAAAGTATGGTGCACGTTCCACCCAACCATGTGATACCTGAAGGCTCACCCCCCGTGCTAGGAGATAGTAACAACGGTTTCAGATCAAGACCAACAACCTCTAAACATAGGCAACATGACTCAACTGGGAAAGGATACGAACATGACAGCACATGACAAAAAGGTAACAATGCTTCCAGATTCTAAATAATGAACACATAACGATTACAAATATAATGCTGTCTTAAGAGAAGTGTCATCACAATGCTGCATGGGATATCCTGGCAAGTCTTCCTAGGTCCCGGCCCCCATCTCGGGATATCCTGGTAACCTCTAACGACTCTCAGCCCCACATGCGGACCAATGCAGAATCAGTTATCTTTCGAAGGGACAAGATAATGATCTTGCCATTCCAGGCCTTCTCGTCTCATCCCAAGCCTATGCAAGCACTTGCGTCAATGAGCGAGGCAAAAAAAAAATTAATCTTTTTAAATGTTGGTACCACCTATACTAATTAATTGGTTTAAGTTATCACTGAATTAACCAACTTACCTTGAGATCTCCTGGCACCACTTTGGGTGTCGGCCCTCAATGCAAGCCACTTCTCTAAGACAACATGTGGAACTATGCCACCACAAAAGGGTACTCAAGTGCAACCTAGGGATAATGAATCCCTAAACATGACCTAAAGTCAACCTTTCCCGCCCAAGGTAATTAGATAACACGCTAAACTCAAATACACACTACCCATGGCAAACGAGGTTGATTGACATACTACTGACCTCAAGACACATAAAGGACGATTCAATCTGGAAGACTTACGAGATCTGACTCAAAATCCAACAAGAATAAGCACCCCACGATGAAAGAAGTATGCAAACAATATAAGGTAACCTACCTTTGGATTTCGTAAATCCAATCATTCATCACATTAGTGCATTTAAACAATTTAAAACAACTATGTTCTTGCATATCATGTAAAGGTTTGAAAGTTCGTATGATTCTTGTTGACACAATACATATAATAAATTAAATCAATCATTCTACGTTAAGCCACCATTTCCTATATCTAGTTTTCATCTGACCCTTTTTACGAATATCTCATATCAAATTTAATTACTTTTCCACTTTAAGGAAATAAATCATCTTCAAAAAAAAAATACACACACTTATCAATTATATATATATCCTTTAAAATATATATATAATTAATAATTAATCTTAACTAAAAAAAATTACTTCACCCTTTAATATATAAAAAAAACACTATACACACATATATATATATATATATTAAGTATATATATATAAATTATATCCCAAATTCATAAAAAAACAAAACATTTAAACTATTAAGAAAATATTATAATATATATATATAATAACATATATTATGATATATATATAATATAATATATATATTATAATATATATTATAAAATATATATAATATAATATATATTATAATATATAAAATAATAAATAATAAATAAAAATTAAAAATTAAAAAAATAAAAAAATAAAAAATAAAACAAAGTAAAGTTGAAAGCCCCGCCCACGCTGGCAAGGCGCAACCGAGGCAGGGGAGACGTAGGGTCTCCCTGCTGCTTCCCTGCCGCCCGGCTGCCATGGCGGGGGACACCGCCAGGGATGGCAGCGCCCAGCGCTGCCTTCACTGGCAGCGCCGCCCTTCATGGGAGCAGCAGCCAGTGAAGTCGCCGGCCGCGCCGTGGGGTTTCACCCCTAACAAAACATGCAACCGAAAAAAATTAAAAACTGGGTTTCATTCATTTTTTTTTCCTTTGGAAAAAAAAACACAGACCAAAAAAAAATGTTTCAATTTACCAGAGCGAATTTTATAAAAAAAATTGACAATATATATGCAATATATACATATATATGTATATATATATACTATATTATACATATATATGCATATATTGCATATGTATAAACACGCAGTCAACACAATGACTGTAAAAATTAATTTTTTCAATACCCAGATTGGGCAAACTCATAGTTTGGGTATATAAAAAAAAATTCCCATTGCAATTTCAGAATTTAACACAATAATACCCAAATTTCTCCCAATTTAAGATGAGAATTTTTTAAACAACCCAAGTTTTCATAATCCCATTTGAAATTTCAAATATGTTTCAAATTTCTCATTGAGGGTTGGAGCATAATTTATGGTTTATATTGTTTTCTAAAAAATTTTGCAAACTCTTCATTTTCAAGTTTGAATGGTGATTCCATGATGGGTTTAAAATCTAAAATTTGAATTATCCAAAACTACATTTGAGCCATTTCCAAACAAGATTTTTGAAATAAAATTTGCATATAGGAAGGAAAATAAGGAACCTTTTGTTTTCTCCAAGTTTTTGAAGAGTCCTTCAATGGAGATTGTGCTCTTCCAAATCTTCTCCTCCAAGCTTTTCCAAATCCTCTTCAACAATTTTTTTTTTCTCCAAGATTCTTCAAGTTTTTCCTCTTGCTCTCTCTCAAATTACCCATAAAAAAATAAGAATTCCAAAAAAAGAAAGCATTTTCCTTATGGCCTCCAAAAAAAATGTCAAACCCCTAATTTAGCCACCCACCAAAAGTTATTGCAAACTTGGATATTTTTGGATATTTCATTTTTTTTTGAAATTAATAAAACTTCATTTTCCTTTTCAAATGCATATTACTCATTTAAAATTCAAATTCCATTTACCCCACCATACTAACTAAATTCATTTTATTTCACAAAATTGAATCCAACTATTACATTTAAAATAAATCATTTTTAAATTTTATTTTTCCTACATGAAGAAAGCAATACAACTTCTAATGTATATATATATATATATATATATATTGTCTCATTATTTAATAATGCTAACACAATTGGACTAATTTACTTAATCCACAATAAATCTAATTCACGGTTAGATTATTCATCAATTGCATTAAATCAACTAATAAATCAATGAGCACTCTATTATGAATTTTTTGGCAATAAAATTAAATAAAGCAACACCATTTCACTAGAAAATTTAAATCATGCAAGCAAGGAGAGACAAGGTGACACAACAAATAGCTTATCCCAACTGACAACCCGACGACCCACTATGGCTAGGGTGATGTCACGACACAGAAACCCAAGCTACTATCTCCCAATCATTTCCGTTGAACAAGGGACATGCTTAGACCTGCAAAATTAGGTGGAGTCAATGTCTTGTACCTGCATCCTGCACACAACCCGAGTGTCGAACATGCATACATAAATATATATATAAACATCAAAACACACCGTGAAGAGGAAGTCGCGGAATCATAGGGCACTCGCGTGCGAGTGATGTGATCCCGTCCCCTTCACCAATACAATATCGCTAACTGACATCTCTAATCATTAATTGCAAAATCAAAACATAAAGCATCAATAATTCACATACATGATAATTTAATCCACAACATGAAATAATAACATCATCTGATAAAAGTACCATCACATCAAAACATAATGTTTACATCGCTTAATAATTAATGATCAAAAGTACCCAAGTTTATAACCAACGTGCTGACAAGGCAAAATATACATAACGAACACTGTTCGATCAAAATAACAAAATGAAGGGGTGTTACATCCTCCCCCCCAGGGTCAGGCTTACTCCTGGAAGCCTGCGAACAAATAGGGATAAAGTTCCCTCATCCTAGCTGCGTCCTCCCAAGTGGATGATGAGTCATCCCTAGGATCCCACTAGATCCTAACCTGATCAATATCTCGCCCTCGAAGAGCGAGCGTTCTGTGCTCGACCACGGCCACGGGCTCCAAAGCTAGCTGCCCATCCTCTACCTGCAAAGCATTCCAATCAAGGACATGAGAAATGTCTAGAAGGTACGGCCAAAGAACTGATACATGAAATACGTCGTGCACACGTGAGAGACTGGGTGGTAAAGCAAGACGGTAAGCAACAGGACCAATCTTCTCAAGAATCTCGAAGGGCCCAACAAAGTGAGGTGCCAACTTAGAGCCCTTTCCATAACGGATGGGACTCTTTTGTGGGCGCACATGCAAGAAGACTCTATCGCCTACGGAAAACTGACGATCCGCTCTATGCGCATATGCATACTTCTTCTACCTATCCTGAGCTGCCACCAAGTGCTCTCTAATCCTATCCACCTGCTGCTCCATATCATGCAACATCTCAGGGCCCAAAGTTACTCTGTCCTCTAGCCGATCCCAACTCAAGGGAGTGCGACATGGTCGCCCATACAATGCCTGGAATGGAGCCATACCGATAGAACTCTGAAAGCCATTATTATAGGCAAACTCTACCAAATAGAGATAGTCCTCCCATCGTGTCTGTTGGACCATCACATACATACGCAACATGTCTTCAAAGATCTGATTGACCCTCTCAGTCTGTCCATCTGTCTCTGGGTGGTAAGCTGAACTAAAGTTCAACTGTGTTCCCATTGCATGGTGTAATGATGTCCATAGAGCTGAGGTGAACACTGGATCCCTGTCAGAGATAATCCGACGTGGAATACCATGCAACCTCACTATATCCTCCATGAACACTCTAGCTACGGATGATGTGGTATAGGAAGAACACATAGGTGAGAAGTGTGCTACCTTCGTCAACCTATCCACTGTCACCATAATTGCATCATGCCATCTCGAAGAGTTGGGTAAACCAACAATGAAATCTAATGAGATTATATCCCATTTCCATTCTGGCACTAAATGTGACTGCAAAAGCCCTGCTAGATGCTGGTGTTCGGCCTTTACCCGCTGACACTCAAGACATCTCAACACAAAATCTGCAATATCTCACTTCATCCCTGGCCAAAAATATAACTGACGCAAATCTGCATACATCTTCTTCACCCCTGGATGGGCTGAATAAGGTGCACGATGTGCTTCATTCATGACCAAAGCGCGAAGCTCACAAGATGGGGGAACGTATATGCGTCTCGTGTGTCTCAATATCTCGTTAGCATCTAGAGAGTATCCTGAATATCTACCCTCAAGAGGTCTTCCCACCTCTATTACCGATCTAACATGGGCTGAATAAGGTGCACGATGTGCTTCATTCATGACCAAAGCGCGAAGCTCACAAGATGGGGGAACGTATATGCGTCTCGTGTGTCTCAATATCTCGTTAGCATCTAGAGAGTATCCTGAATATCTACCCTCAAGAGGTCTTCCCACCTCTATTACCGATCTAACATCCTGATACCAACTATTGGCTGGAAGGGCAGAGAGAATCCGACTCCGCAAATCAACAATAAGAGTCAACTCAGATATCTCATGCCTTCGCCTACTAAGGGCATCTGCAACCACATTCTCCTTCCCTTGGATATACTTCACCTCGAAGTCATATTCATAGAGAAACTCCATCCATCGCCTTTGCCTAGCATTAAGGTTAGGCTGCGTGAAGATATACTGAAGGCTCCTATGATCACTATGCAGCTCAAACCTATGCCCAAGCAGAAAGTGCCTCCATCTCGTCAATGCATGAACCACTGCTGCCAACTCAAGATCGTGGGTAGGATAGTTTAGCTCATGATCCTTGAGCTTTCGTGACTCATATGCAATGACGCGACCCTCTTGCATCAATACTACACCTAATCCCTCCAAGGATGCATTCGTACAAACTACAAAGTCCCCAATAGGATCCGGTATCGCAAGTATAGGTGAGCTGGTCAACTTCCCTTTAAGACACTAAAAGGCGGTCTCACACTTCTCAGACCACTCAAACCTCTTTCCTTTCCTCTGAAGTGAGGTGATAGGGTGCCCTAGCCTTGAAAAGTCCTGCATAAAGCACCTGTAATAACCTACTAGCCCCATGAAGCTATGTATCTCGGCCACATTCGTGGGCGCAGGCCAATCTAAGATTGCTTGGATCTTTGCAGGATCCACTGAAATACCCTCTCCAGAGATCACATGACCAAGGTATTGAACCTCAGTCCTAAAGAATTCACACTTCGACAAGTTAGCATATAGCTGATTATCTCGCAAACACTGCAATACCTGTCGCAAGTGCTCCTCATGTTCCTCCATTATTCTAGAATATACCAAAATATCATCTAGGAACACAAGAACAAACCTATCAAGGTATGTGCGAAATACCCCATTCATAAGACTCATGAACACTGAGGGTGCATTCGTCAAACCAAATGGCACAACTGTGAACTCATAGTGACCATACCGCGTTCAGAACGCGGTCTTATGAATATCTATCTCAAAAATTTGAAGCTGATGA
The DNA here is from genome assembly GCA_007258455.2 of Sequoia sempervirens. Classification (NCBI taxonomy): domain Eukaryota; kingdom Viridiplantae; phylum Streptophyta; class Pinopsida; order Cupressales; family Cupressaceae; genus Sequoia; species Sequoia sempervirens. The sequence continues at coordinate 1,772 of VDFB02288144.1, read as the reverse complement.
TATCTTGACTTGAGATCAATCTTTGAAAAGATGGTAGCAACCTTGATCTGATCGAATAGATCGTTAATCCTAGGAAGAGGATACCGATTTCTGATGGTCACTTTGTTCAACTGTCGGTAATCAATGCATAACCGAAGTGAACCATCCTTCTTCTTTACGAAGATGACAGGTGCTCCCCATGGAGAAACACTAGGGTGAATAAAACCCTTCTCTAGCAATTCCTCAAGCTGCAACCGAAGCTCTTTCAGCTCCTGGGTAGTCATGCGATAGGGAGCTCGTGAAATGGGCTCTGAGCCAGGTACCAAGTCTATCTTGAATTCAATGTCCCTCTGAGGGGGCATCCCTAGAATCTCGTCTGGAAAGACATCAGAAAATTCCTGAAGAATGGGGTGACTATCAAGAGAAACCTTCTCTTCTCCACCTCCTAGACCCAAATCATCCACGGTAACAGCAAACAATTGGCAACCCTGCCGCAAACACCTTCTCAACTGCATAGCTGAGATGATCCTCAAGGAGATCGGACTCTGAATCCCCACTACCTCTATCTCTCTACCAGATGTCCCAATGCATCTAATCGACTTACATCGACAATCAATGACTGCACTATGAGCCTCTAGCCAATCCATTCTTATGACAACGTCATAAGAACCCAATGGAATAACACGAAGGTCCAAGGTAGTCTGGAGAGGTCCAACATCTAACCTACACTTTGGCACAAGGGAAAGGGATGCAACCTTTGCACCTGAAGCTAACTCCACCTGCCACCTATCGACTTGCTTTACCACATCCAGTCTACATCACGCCACAACTGGTGAAGAAACAAAGGAATCAGATGCTCTAGAATCAAATAAAATAGAAATTGGGTTACCCCCCAACATACCATAGGCCTCAACAACTGTACCCTGGTGCTCTGCCTAGCAGTTGTCAACCGCTGCGAATACTCAATGCCCATGGCCTACATCTCCTACAGTCGGCTCTGACGCTGCTGGTCCCTGAGAATACCCTGATGCGCCCTTATTGGGACACATCCTCGCTATGTGACCCTGTTGGCCACACGCAAAACATCCAGTGCCTCTACCAAAGCCCCTGCCTACAGGTGGTGCGCTAGACTACTGCGCACTACCCCTGAAAGAAGAATGAGAACTCTGCGCTAGCTGCTCAGAGTTGAAGCATCTCATGCGCCTCCAATTCCTGTCCCCCTGCCTCTTCTGGAAACCCTTTCGTTTCCCCTGGGAACCTTGCTGCTGCTGCTGACCACCCTGAGACGAACCCTGCTGAACTCTAGAAGGTGCACCTCCCTGAGGCTGACCCCCTCAAGCACTAGTCCCAGCTACTGAACCACTGCCCACCTGCACTCCTACATGACCACCTAAGGCCATCACCAGGTTCTCCTCAATGAGCCTGTCCTTATCGACCGCTACCTCCATGGTCCTGGGTTCGAAAACCCGCACTCCACCACTGATACAGGCGTTTAAGCCCCTGAGAAAATGTTGTACCAACATGCCCTCATCATCACCTATGCCTGCATACTATTTGAGCTCATAAAAATGACGCTCATACATCTCTACTGACATAGTCATCTGTCGAAGGGTGTGGAACTCATCCCCTCGACGCTGCCTCCAATGCTCAGAAAGGAATCTAGCCCGAAACCACTCTAGGAACAACTCCCAAGAAACTGTACCAATGTCTAAATGGAGCTTCTACTCCTCTAATCTCCACCAAGTGGAGGCAAATCCCCTCAGGTGCATGATAGCGCACCTAGCTCTAGTGTT
>VDFB02288143.1:0-61101 GCA_007258455.2 Sequoia sempervirens | reverse complement strand
GTACATATATAAATTCAGAGGCATAATATCGTTATTATATATAATTCAATCATCATGTTAGCTGTGGGTACGTATACTTGTATATATTTATATATATATATTATACGTATAAGTATCCATAAATACATTTATATCGACACACACGTATGGCATATCCATCTGCTTAATACGTTTGTATCGACATGAATGTACTTATGGGTACTTGTACATATCGTATTCGTATGTATATATGTACAAATACACATATCCACCTCTAACCAGAACTTATTACTTATAAGGTTATACTGGCAAGCATCACTTGTTTACACATTCATAAGAAGACACGACTCCTAATGATACTGGACAAGCCTACGGATGACTTACCTTTAACCAGAACAATGACTTAGCTTACTCAGTTCTAAGGTTTGTGTGTATGTCCAGTTGGTATCCATTACTGTTTACCCGACCAAGTTCTTCCCCGAGTGATATCTCTCCTCTGCCTGGAGGTATGAACCTGTTTCCTGCATATCATGACATGACAACGGGAGTCATATGCTCAAAACAAAGCAGAATACATGAACATTTCAAAAGTCAGATTATTCACAAAACAATAACCTTCTATTCTCTTTTATGCAGTATTTCACCAAGAATAACATCAAATGAAACAACATTCATATTGAAAACAAGGTACATGCATCATTAATTCATCTCCAATATTTATATTTACTCTATCTAGTAATGGTAAATTGTAACGTCACAATTTGGGATGTAACAACCACGAGTTCACGCATTGGTGATTTTTTTGTGCCTAGAAACACACCTGGTGCACAACCTTCTTTAGAGGCAACTGGGTGGAATAAGGAGGTGCATGAGCATGCAGATATTGCTTGTGCCGATTTTTGGTACTTCAACAACATCCCTTTCAATGTGGCAAGCTCACCTTACTGGCAAAATTTGGTGACAGCATTGACAGTTGCAGGGAAAGGCTACAAGGCACCTTCGCGCAAAGACTTGAGTGGGAGGTTAGTTTATATTCTTTAAGTTTAATTTATGTTTTTTAAGTTTAATTTATGATTAATTTAAGCTATTTTTTTGTTTACAAATTAAAACTGTGTACTTAATTTTTGTTACATCCCAAATTGTGACGTTACAATTTACCATCACTAGATAGAGTAAATATGAATTATGGAGGTGAATTAATGATGCTTGTACCTTGTTTTCAATATGAATGTTTTTTCATTTGATGTTATTCTTGGTGAAATACTGCATAAAGGAGAATATGAGGTTATTGACTTGTGAATAATCTAACTTTTGAAATGTTTCATGTATTCTGCTTTGTTTTGAGCATATGACTCCCGTTGTCGTGCCACGGTGTGCAGGAAACAGGTTTATACCTCCAGGCAGAGGAGAAATATCACTCGGGGAGGAACTTGGTCGGGTAAGCAGTAACGAGAACCAAATGAGCATACACACACGTTAGTATAGGTTCTGAGAAACCAAGTTAGTTATGTTGGTCTAGATAAGTCATCCTTAGACTTTTGGAGTTATGATTACTTCCTTGTGCTTTGCAAGTGATGATTACTTGTTAGTCTGACTTACTATGCTTTGACCTTAGTGTGGAAAACGTGAATGATTATATGTTAATAGGTTGAGTGAGTATGCGTATACATGTATATAATGTACACGTATCCATATGTATATACATGTCAATACATACGTATGCTCGGCAGATGGATAAGCCCATACGTACGTGTCGACATGGTATACATACATTTACGTGTACACTGCGTACAGTGATGTACATATACATACCCACGTTACCTATTTCCTGTGAATAATAATATTTTATTAGAATTTACATATAATCATATTTATAAGAAATACGTATGTATGCATATTGAAAGTATGCTGACTGGCTCGCAATATACATATGTAACAACTAATACGTATAAGTGTAAATAATTAAATATGTAAATGTTCATATATTTAATAAATATATACGTATATATTTATATTATAGTTTTACTTAAATATATATATGTATATATGTAAATATATTTAAATAGTAATATTTAAATATATATATATACATATATATCGGAGTAAATAAATCTATAATAAAAATATATAAACATATATATTAAATATATAAGAATAATTGAATTTAATATTATTACCTTAAGTGATTTAGGAAATCAATTTTATATTACTTTGGGTAATTCTGGAAATTGAATTTTAAAATACCTTGGTAAAATTGTAAAACGATTTTTACTTTGCATAGTTAAAATCTCTATTGAAAACTTTATTGCGAACTATGAAAATTATTGCAAAAGTCAATTAAGGAAATACTCAAACCCTTTAACTATTAAAAATCGATTAATTTCATTGGGGGCCTTAAATCATTTTTAAAGCAACGCAATCTCATGAAATATCACGGGAAAAACTTTGTTGGGAAATATTGCGTTGAAGACTTTATTAAAACATTTGAAAATGTTAAAAATAAATAAAATGAAGCTTGCGTTGGAAGGAAAAATTGCGCCTGAGCATACGGGATGGGAGAAATGGTCTAAGGAAAAGGTGCGAATGCGGAAAAATGGCAGGCGAAATCCATTCATTCTTGACCTTTTCTCCTGAAACGGATTTTCAAAACAGATTTCTTCAAATCGCCCCTAAATCTGAGTACGCCTGGGAGGTGTGAAACTAAGGAATTCCACCATGTGAGAGTTGATTTGTTCTTGATTTGCTGTCAGCAAAAGAGGATGACTTGCCTCTGATTTTCGCCACTTTTTGCAGTTGAAGCATTCAAAACCCTGCTGGCAGTTTAAACGCCATTAAAAGAGGGAATTGGTTGAGCAGGAACACTATATATGAGCCGCCCCTGTTCATTCTAAAACACAATTTATAATTCGACTTTGCTCTCATTTTAAGAGTTTCAAAATATTTTCTGAGTGATTCTCTTTAGCTGTGAATGAGTTTTATTATTGCTAAGAGAAGCTTTTCATATTTTCTGAGAGCATATTTCACCATTTGCTGAGAGACATCCTCTGCATATTATCTTCACCATTTCTGAGTTCACAGTAAGAAGTTGAGATTACTTTTCAGCTGTAGCAAGTGATTAATTTCTGAGGAAGAGTTTGAGACTGGTCTGAGAGTGCTGGAAGTCTTTTGTTGGAGGTCTGAGGAGCTGCAAACACATTCAAGGTCATCCTCAAAAGGGAAAAGGCATATACCAGGCATGCTGTTTCTTCTTTCATGTTCTAGAGTGTATTTCTTGATATATATCGAAAAAGAGTAAATACTGAATGTGCATAGTTAGGGATTTGCATTGAGTTCAATACTCCAGTTAAGATAAACAAGAAATGGTTCTATGTTGCACCATGTAAGTAAGTTACCTTAAGGAATAGCTATGCATGTTTTTTGAAGTGTATACCTGATAGCATAAGCGTGTGTTTTGCATTAAAGTGTGAATTATGTAAGAACTCCATATAAGGAGTATATAGGGATTCAATGCTTAAGGGATTGTGGAAAAGGGAATATATGAGTAAAGAGCTTAGGGGATTAATTTACTTATCTTACATTAAGGAGAAATAATGGAAAAAGTTAAAAGGGATGGATTTATTTATTTGCATTTTGAATGACTAGTGCATGTTGTGTATGATCTCTGTATATGGAGGATACGTAGATGTAATTATTATCTACTAGGATCGAAATGAAGGCAGAATCAAGTAAAGTCTTTTAGCTTAAGTTATTAGGATAACTGAGACAAGCTAAGTACTCTTAGGATAAAGATTTCCTAATTAGGAGGATTGATATAAGACACTTGTAGACTGTTTCATTTCTAGTAGGTTCGTATGATTGTAGGATGTCTGGGGTGATAGATTCATGCATTAAAAGACAAAACCTATGCGTAGAGTAAGGAAGCCTCAAGTCAAATTGGCCCTGAGTAGTGTTTATGATAGATGACCTTCATTCGAAGTACTGAATGAGAATACTTTGGCCAAAGTAGTGAAAGGTACGACATCCACTTAGGAGTGAGATAGTTGAGACTACACTGTCAGTTCATTGTGATCCGAGTACTAGATCGAGATTGTGAAATAGCAAGGTTCTAGTTGTGTAGGACACAACACTATGCTCAGTTGGTAATCGTTAAAGGATACCCTACCAATCTCTTCTTCGAAGGGAGGGCCATCTATCTAACGATAGGTGTGTGGGGACCGCATTATAAGTCCGTGGTTGGCGGAAAAGTGCCCGAGTGATGTTTCTCCACAGCAAGCCCGATGTACCAAGATTTGAAAGGACGGACTCCTGGACCTTCTTACTTCTATTTGTGCAAAAGCTTACGAGCTATGTATGTAACTGTATTACTTTTGAACTCTGATTTATATTTGCAATGAAAATGGAATTCGTGTGGAAAAATATTGTAACTTGTACGTATTTATCAATAAAGAAAGGAAAATTTTTATTGTATCATCTTTGTTACTTGTTACCTTTACATGTATAAGGTGAGAATTGGAAAATTTTAATTTACGCAGAATTGGGTCGTACAATTTCACTTTGTACTTGTAGGTTGCTTTCTAATGCAACTGAAAGGGCAAGGGCAGCAATAGAAGAACAAAGAGAAGAATGGAAAAAATATGGCTGCACTATACTTTCTGATGGGTGGACGGATGGAAAAAACCGTACCATCATTAATTTTTTGGTTTCTTGCAAAAATGAGGTGGTGTTCTTGAAATCCGTGGATGCCTCCAGCATAGTAAAAAATGCAGAAAATTTGGCTAGAATGTTGGAGCAAGTGTGCATGGAGGTTGGGCTTGAAAATGTGGTGCAAATCGTAACTGACAATGCAGCAGCATATGTGGCAGCAGGAAGAATCCTCCAAGATAAACACTACACAATTTTTTGGACACCATGTGCTGCCCATGTCCTTGACCTTCTTTTGGAGGACATAGGCAAATTAGATTGGGTCACACCGATTGTAGAGGATGGAAGGAGGATCACTAAATATATCTACAATCACCCTTGGGTTCTCAGCTTGATGAGGGAGCACACCAAAGGGAGAGAATTGGTGAGACCTAGTGTGACAAGGTTTGCAACGGTTTTCTTAACGTTGCAAAGCATTCTTGGTGCTTTGACGGCTTTGAAACAAATGTTTGTGAGTCAAGCATGGGTAGACTCACCTTATTCGAAGAAGCCAGAAGGAGAAAGAGTTCAAAACATTGTCTTCGAGCCCCTCTTTGCACAAAGAGCAACAGAGATTGTGAAGGTAACTTCAAAACTTTGAGTTTGAATCTAAATTCAAATTAAACATTTTTCTTGAAGTTAATGTCTTTCATTGTAAATTTGTAAATTACTAAATTGTAACTCTAATCTTTTTTTGCATTTTTAAATTTATATTGTAGGTGTCAGAGCCCTTGGTTAGAGTGCTTCGCTTGGTGGATGGGGATCAAACCCCAATGGCGTATCTTTATGAGGCCATGGATAGGGCCAAGGAGGCTATTAAAAGTTATTATAAGGGGGACAGCCTCAAATTTGATCCCATTTGGGAGATTATCGATAGGAGGTGGAACAATCAACTCCACCAACCTATCCATGCAGCAGGGTACTTCTTGAACCCCCATTTCATCCACTCAAGCACCTATTCAGATCCTACTGGAGAGGTTATGGAGGGCCTCACTACTTGCATTCAGCAGATGACATCCACACCTGATGAGGCAGACTGCATTGTTAATGAATTGCAGAGTTATAGAGAAAAAAGGGGTGCACTCTTCTCTTCAGACCTGGCAAAGAGAGTAGTATCTAGGCTGCTACCAGGTATAAAATTTGAAATTTACAACTTACAAAAATGAAAAATTGATAATTACAAGTTACAAGTTACAAGTTACAATTTTCTAACTCTTTTTTTGTTTATTTTGTAGATGTTTGGTGGACACATTGGGGTGGAAAAACCCCAAATCTTCAAAATTTTTCCCTCCGTGTCTTGAGCCAGCCTTGTAGTTCTTCCAATTGTGAGTGCAATTGGAGTTTGTTTGAGGCTATCCACACAAAAAAGAGGAACAAACTCGCTCAAAAACGCCTCAATGACCTTGTTTATGTGCAATAAAATCTTCGATTGCGCAGAAGAAAGGTAGAAGAAATATCATATGATGATCCAATTGATTTGGATGAGATAGATCCATATAGTGATTGGACAGGGCGAGGGGAGCAGCCTCCATTGTTTACTGAGGATGAGATTTATGATTTAGAGCGATAGGCAATGGAGGAGGGTGGATTTGCATTCTCATTGGACGACCTTGAGGATGACCCTGAGGAGGAGTCATTGCCAGTGCCACCACCAGCAGCTGCGGGAGGATCTACATCCAGGATGGAGGTTGAGGAGCCACAGGCACAGCAGGAGCAGACTCCTACGATTAGACCCTCTTCCGGTCCCTTACTGAGATCTAGACATGGGAAGAGGAAGATGTGATTCATGTGAATTTGTAAAAACTGAAATATATTAATGTTTATGTAGTATTTACTTTCAGTTTTACAAAAACAATTTGCTATTTTCATTTTGTTTCAGACTATTATCATATCAACGCATTGAGCACTCAGCATTCCACATGAGGATGCCATTTTGTATCCAATTTTCTTTCATATCAATCAAATACTGCTTGTTTCTTATATGTACTCATTTATTGACTCATTGGATGCATCTTATCTTTGAATTTTGCAAAAAAAATGCGTTTTTAGTGAAGTTTAAGCAATTTTTTAATTTCCCGAGTTTTTTGCCGAGTTTTTGCCGAGCCGAGTTTTTCGGGCTTGCCGAGTACTTGCAATTGGCGAGTTTTCCAACTATGGTTGCAACTATCAAACCCTTACATAGAAATTGTACAATAATACATCAGCTATTGTACTCAATAAATTCCACAATGAAGCACAAGTTGAACTTTTGAAATGAAGCCCACAACTGGCAATAATCTCAGCTGATAGTTTCACAGCCTCAAAATTGCTCAACCAATGAGAGTCTCGTTCCCAAAGGTCCAATAATGGTAGGAACCCTAGCTTGGTTCTCATGAAACTTGAAAGTTGCATCTGATGCTTCAAAAAGTTGGGCGCCCTTGGCTAGTAGGGGCGCTTTTCTACTCTATACTTAGTCAATTTTCATGGTTTTCAACTTTTCCTTCGTTTTTGGTGTCCGTTCGATCTTCACTTGCTGACGTTCGATAGGTCTTCTGAGTTGGAAAATGGATTCATTGTGGAGTTGGACTGAAACCAAGATGAATCACTTGGAGGTTGCAAACCCTAAAAATGACATTAGAGTGCTTTAATTTCTGGGCACCCCTAGCGTGCAGGGGCGCTTTTCCTCTCTGGACTTAGTCAATTTTGCATTTCTTGACTTTCAGCATTTCCCACTTGATCTTTGTTTCGAAGAGTTTGATAGATCCTGTGAACTAGATTGTAACATGCCAACCCTTCGGTAAAATAAAAATTCCTAAATTTACATCATACGAGTAAATAAACGTGCTAACATGACATTGCAATAAAATTTTTCTTTTCGATATTGATAATACATGAACAAGATGCCATATCAACTTACAATAAACATTCCATTTCATTATAATAACTTCACAAGTACCTGAAACAAGAATACATACCTTTACAAACATAGCTCCAATGAGCTTTAGAACAAATAGTAGTAAGAAGGTCCAGGAATCCGCCTTTCAAATCTTGGTGCTTCAGTAGCCTCCAATGGAGGAGAAGCATCACTCGGGCGCTTTTCCGCCAACCACGGACGTATAATGCGGTCCCTTGCACATCTATCATTTCAATAAATGGCCCTCTCTTCAACGAAGAGATTGGTAGAATAACCGATACTATTAACCAATTGAGCATAGTGTTGTGTCCTACATAACTAGATCCTGTGCAATCCGGCAACCCTTGACTAGCATGTAATACGAGATCATGGTGAACTGACAGTGTAATCATTGCACAGTCTAAGTGGATGTTTTGTACATTACACTACTTTGATCAAAGAGTTTCATACAGTATTATTACTGAGGGTCATCGATCACATACACTATTCAGGGTCGATTTGACTTAGGGCTATCTTACACTACGCATAGGTTTATCCTCCAATGGATAGTCCGTCATCCCAGATAACCTATCACCATACTAACTACTAGAAATAAATCAGCATAACAAGTATTTCACAAGTTCCCTCCTATACTGGAAATCTTTATCCTAGGAGTATTACAAGCTCTTCTAAGTTAACCTAATAACTTAGCTATTGATCTTTACTTGACTCATGCCTACATTTCAAACCTAGTATATAGTAATTAATGCAACTAGTACTCTCCTTATATGGAGATCATACAATTAATGCAGAATACAACTAGAATGCAACATTTCATTTCCTTTGTACAGATAGTAAATACAAACATAAAACATCCCATGTTGAAACATAGCTAGTATAATTAAATACTTATGTTGTACCTTATGTAATATAGTTGAATTCCTCAACCAAGTACTTTCTCCTATCATGGAGTACTTAAAAACACATTATAAAAGCGGCCCTAAGGCCTCAATTCCCTTTTCCGAAAGCAATCAGGCTTAACAAATAGTATCCATGCAAACAACATTCTCCTATTATGGAGATCATTACAAACATGTAAAACATAGCTAGAATTTGCTACATTTTCCTTTCTCCAAAAGACAACATTTATACACAAACAGAAATACTTTTCAAATAGTATAGAAAAAGAATAGTAGAACATCCCATGCTTTTGAACGCTTTTCCCAAATTGAAGAAAGAGCTGCCTTTACTTCTAGCTCAATCCAGTTTCCAGTTTCTCCAACTGATGATAATTTCCTCACAAGCTTTCCCCTTTTTCACTCTCAGAAAACAATAGTAGAACTAACGTATTCCTTGGGTAGAATATGTTTCTCTCAAAATGCAAACTACTCTCAGAAATGTGAACACTGATGAATACTAATGACACTCAGAAATATGAAGATTGACTGTATCAATTGTCACTCAGAAATCTGATGAATGATTGTAGATAATGTCACTCGGAAAAAATATGCATATGGAAAACAACATAGACTGGTAATCACAAATCTGTGAGTGAATGTAGAATACGAATGAGTGAATTTTGATTGCATACGATGAATGAGAACAATGAATAATAGTGAATAACCCTGAATGAATAACAATGAAGGTTGGGGGGGCTATTTATAGAGCCTCAGCCTCCAACGTTGTCCTCACATTTTGGCATGTGGTTTGCCACTATTGCAATATGAAATGTTCAAACCAGGTGGCGCGATTTCTCTTCCCTACTCAGTTTTCCCCAAGGTGAGTCAGCCTTCATTTTGTGCCAACACTGGGAAGACAAATTCAAAGGCACGTGGTGAAATTGTGCCATTCAACACCTACAAGAACAGTTTTCAGATGTGGTGCCAATCTTCAAAAATGGTGGATTTCAAATGATATCAAAGAAAAGGTCATTGATAAATTGTATACACAAAGCCTATTTCCCAGGCAAAATTGACAGAGCTTCCAACTGCGTTGGATTTTTTCATTGCCACAGACTTGGTCAAAACACATTTACATTTGCATGTAAATCACCAGGGTGCACGACTTCTTCAAGCGCCGAATTGGATTCAAAAATCCGTTTCAAACTTAATCGATATGACAAATTGATTCATAATAATTTGTTTTAAATGTTCACGAGATATGATTCCGAAATATTTTTAATCTAAAGATTGAAATAAAGTATTTCGATTTCCATTGTCAAATGATAAATATTCAATTTATTCGATTTCCATAGTTGATTGACAAATAATCAATTGATTTGGAAATAATTTGATTTCCACAATTTGATGATTAATATTCAATTGAATTGGAAATAATCTAATTTCCATTAATTATATATTAAATATATATTTTATTTTATATATAATTATAGTTCATAATTAATATACATATATATTTAAATACATTAGTATAATATATATATGTATATTAATTTTGCTATAATATATATATATATAAATTTGTAAGGCAATAATAATATAATATTATTAATATCCACATAATACAGGATGTGTGCATATATACATATATATATGTCTGTATATATTCCTCTATGTGCACATATGTGTAGGTATACCATATCGATGCATCCGTATGAGCATATCCGTCTACCAACATACGCTTGTATCGATATGTATATACATATGGATACATGCATATACTATATACATGTATATATGTCCACTTCCTATTCACTTACATCCATTTACGTTAACCATCATAATGATTGTAGTATCACAAGATAGGTACATAGATAAACATCACTCATAAAAGCACACAGAAGTAGACAAGACTCCTAATGCAAACATACAAGCTATGGATGACTTACCTATAATCCACAGAGACTAACTCAGTTCACTCAATCTAAGGTGACGTGTGTGTATGCTCAGATAGTTTACTTTACCGGTTACCCGACCAAGCTCCTCTCCCGAGTAATACTTCCCCTCCCCCTGGAGCAATGGAAATTTACCTGCAAGCACTAGCACATACATTTGCAGTCAATTGTTCACAATAATAAGTAGTATATATAAACATCTTCAAAATCAGAATAACAGTAATTCAATAACCATCTATTCTTATTTATGCAGTATATCACCATGATTAACATCAACTAAGATAATATCAAATAAAATATCAAATGAAATAACATTCATATTGATAACAATGTACAAGCATCATTAATTCATCTCCAAAATTCATAGTACATTCACATTTACCCTATCTAGTAATAGTAAATAGTAACTTCACAATTTGGGATGTAATATGGATGCTAGATTCATCGCGAAGTTGGAAGAATTCTAAAGAGGACCCCCAAAACTATAAACCCTAGATATTGTGTTTGAGCCTTTGAATTCATGGGCGCCCCTGGCCTGTAGGGGCACTTTTGGCTCTAGCGTTAGAAACCTTTTTGAAGATTTTCACCCTTTCATGCTTTGCATTCACTGTGTCATCGACTGCGTTGACTGCGATCACCGTTGCTGACGTGTTGATGGTATTCACCGTTGCACGTGCATGACAAACAACAACTGAAAATATCTTAAGGCATTGAAGCCTAGGCGCCTTCCTTGAGGTGAGGCGTCCAAGGTTTCCATAGTTTATTTTTTGCAATTTTCAACTTTTTAGATTCCCCCTCCGTCGTTCACCATTTTCCGAGCATCTTTCACCATAGATTATTCTATACAGCGTTTGAAGCTTAGATTCTGACACCTGGTATCTGGCCATCCTCTATTGTTGACCTCAGAGGTCCTAACTTTTTTTTTCTGAAAAAGTGAAATAGACCCACCAAAGCAAAACTGACATTTTCATGATTCTGACTGGATCAGTGTGATTGTGACAAAAGATTAACCAATCAAAATCATTTTGAGCCATTTCTGGAAAGATCCTATTTTTAGGGTTTTTTTTTTAAAAAGGGCCTAAAACCCTGATTTGAAAATTTTCAAAATTTTGCAAGTATCCTCTGGACAATAAACCCATAAAAACCCCATGATCCGTTTGTTGTTCAAAAATTTCTAAAAATAGACAATTGCTATTTTCAAAGACTTTGACCTTTGTTGACTTTTGATGACAATTTTTACAAGATTTTGACCATTTTTATCAAAATGCCTTAAAATTTTGCAAGTATCCTCTGGACAATAAACCCATAAAAACCCCATGATCCGTTGTTCAGAAATTTCTAAAAATAGACAATTGCTATTTTCAAAGACTTTGACCTTTGTTGACTTTTGATGACAATTTTTACAAGATTTTGACCATTTTTATCAAAATGCCTTAGTGAAGCAAATTTTTTATTTTGGGTACTACATATATATATATATATTAAGAATCAGATTTATTGGAACAAAATAGGAATTTTATTTTATTTAGAAAATCTAGCATTAATACTTCATTGGCCATCCATAGTAATAATCCAAGCTGGCCATACTGCTAAAAGGGAATCGCAGTCGCACCTAGCTGTCATTCTTTAATAATTCCAAATTTTTGGAGGAGGTCACGTGGGGTTCAAAAGACAGTAAATTCATTAATTCTACTCTACATGATGTTATCGTACCACTTTGGAGAGGCATGGGATCTGTTGAGTCCTCATTGAGATGATATGAAATAATTTCATTTATTTCAGTGCCAATTGCCACTTGTTAGGCATAAACTGACCACAACTTTTGTAGTTGCAAGATTCACATAAGGAAAAGGCATTGTAGATAGTAGAGTGGGTGACGTGGTAGAATATTTGCAAGTCACACATAGAAATAAGACAGAAATGTTGAAGGTTGAGTGGAAGGAAAAATAAATAAAAAGTTGTGCCCTCAAAGATATCGTTGTAGTCGAAAGAAGTCAATGCATCTTTTAATATTATTCAAACTCAAAAGAGGCAATCACAGTTATAAGGAAAGGTGAGTGCAAGAGTTTAGAGAGTGGACGGGTTATAGCATGAGGTGGCGATTGGATGTTTGGGGAAGTGTTTAGCCAATCAAAAGACCAATGCAGTAGTCCATCAAAAGGAGTGATTGGAGTATAACATATTTTAGGTCTTTGTTATTCCGCAATCCAAAAATTAAATCAGGTTCTTTTCTATGATTTTTTAATTTATTAAAAACTGTTTAAATGCTTCTCATAGTTTCTTCATTGCTGTAGCATTCATTTATTAAAATTTTGCAATTGAAACAATAAAAGGCAAAGAAAAAAAATAAGAGTTGAAAAAACAAAAAGAAAGTTTCTCAGTGAAATTGTCAAAAAAAATTTAAAAGGAATATTTCAGATTTCTTAACACCAGTTTTGAAATATTATAGTGTACTTGCCTCTTCTATTTTTAGATGTTAATATTTTTTGATGGAGATGATTATGACCTACATGTAACTATATTCGCCATCTTTATTGGTAATTAACAAGTATTAATATTATTTTTTTGTTTCTCTATTCCTAGTGCTATTTTCATCTTTCCTTTTGGGTTTCTTCCAAATCAAGCTCTCTTGAAATAAAGTATGGATATTTATTGGAGATCTTGAGTTTCTTTTCCAACACTCTCTTTTAGAACATTTAGGGGCTTTCTGTATGTTGAATAGAGTCTTTGTGTCATGTCCCCAATTTGGAGGAAGTTTAATTTAATTAAATTAATTAATTAAGTTGTCCAAATTAATGATATTTCATAAGGATGACTAATTGATTATTTAATTAAATTAATTGGATTATTAAATTAGTTGTTTATAAGTTTATCAAACAATTAAATATTAAAAGGTGACCTTATATTTAATTAATTTAATAAAGTGACTAAAATAAAATTATATTATAAAGTCACTTGATTAAAATAATACTTTATTTCTAGAAGCTTCTTGGAGATGTGGTTGAAAAAGTATAAAAAAGAAGCTTTGGCTGGGCATTTTGGGCAATGTTGAGTTGACTACATTTTCTACATTTGGTGAGCTTAATGCTTGACAAACTTTGCTTGTGAGACATCAAGCCTAGCTGATTCCTAGTTTCGCTTGTGAAATATCAAGCCTAGCTAGTTTGAGAGAAGATACATCAGACTTCTCATTTGCACTCATTGGAGAACTAGTTTTGAGGAGTTGGTCGATATTTTTAGAGAAGTTGTTGTAGGTCAGCCACGGAAGAAATCACATTTTCACTCATTGCTCTTCCCTAGGTGGTCATATTTTTATGGGTACTAGAGGAACTGCTTTCTTTGGAGCTGGCAATCATTTCTATAACAGATTGGAGGCGTTAGTAGCTGTGAGTTATTTCTATTTGCAACCTTTCACTTACAGCAAGAGTGGCCCCTTGGCAAGGGGGCGATTTTAGTTTTGGAGGCATAATAAATCCCAATAAAATTCGTGAGGCATTGCTGGGCATAGAAAAGGGTTGGCGCACCTTCTTGAAGGACAAATTCAGCTTCATCAAAGAGAAATGAGCTTATTTGTGGGTGCTGCTACAAAACTAGGTTCTTCATTTTTGAAGTTATTTTGCATTTAGTGTCTCATTTACATTAGGGATCATTTGCTGGTATAATCAGCATCATGGCAATGTAATTACAGTCATATTATGAACAATCAAATTGCATATGTAAGGCTGTCATGAGTATGGTAGTTTGGCATTGATATTTTCAGTCACATCTATATTATAATAGGTCAGATTGCACTTCATTTACAGCTTGTAATCACTTCTATTTCATTGTAATATCATATTGGAGAGATAAGGAGTTTGTATGCAATCTATTTGTCAAAATATCTTTCATATATCCTGGTATATCATTGAATTAGTTTGCATGCCAAGTGTTTGTCAAAATGTCTCTTGGCTGTAGGCGTACATTTTGCATTTGACTTTCATGTATATGCATTTGAAAAATACAATAAGAGCTGCATTTCATTTTAGATACTTGTCTAGTTACCTTTGCAATCATTTCCAAGCATTTAAACATCATTATGAAGTGCCAAAAACCAAAAACACAGCAATCAACAATTTATATCAGCATATATCAGCATTTATGACGACTGTTTGACGAAATGTCCAAGGCATAAAGAGGTGAAAACAAGGTCACTTTGCTAAGGACATTACACTTTGGACACATTATTCACTAGTTATATCCTAGAACAGTTTGAATTAAATAGTGATAACAAACAAGCATCGGTACATATCATGACCAAAGTCAACATGTTTTACTTATTTTTAATGAATAAATTGTATTTAATAATACTTCGAGTATTTTGCAGTGAGCTCATTTATTTAGGGCATAGGATTATTGTGGAAAGATTTGTGATACGTCTACAAGAGAGTGTTTCTGAATGGATCTTTCCTGATCTTCCAATAATGATTTTAGAAGTTACTAAAGACCAACTAATAGGGATAGGCCAACCAATATTTGAGGAAAAAAGGAAAGAATTTCAAAGGTGGTTGAGGACATTTTGTTTCTTTTAAATTGATCAAATATGTGAGAAAATAAAGTTTTTCAGACTAGTTATTTGTCGATCTCAAGGAAGCTTTGAAGGGCATAAAATCATAGATCTTGGGTTCAATATTCTCTTGGCTTATCAAATTTTAACTGAACTCTTTGGAGATAACAGCTTATCTGGAGAAGGTTTGTCTCAACATGGAATAAAGCATTTCCTAGGGTTTCATAGAGTATTGTTGAATCTCTAATCTAACTATATTTATACCATTATTTCAATATGCTTTTACTTCAAAACTATTATTTTTCTATGGAATGGTAAGCATTTAACATGTTATCTAGAGATGGATATGTTACACTAAGTATTCAACAAAATAATTTTTTTACAGAGGTTTTGTAAGATTATGCATAGATATTTTATTTTCTTTAAATGTGTGCAGCCGAATTAGGCAATCTGAACGGTTCAAGTGGGCAGCAAATCAAGGTGTGAATGAAGAAGAATTGATGGAAGCTTTACCTGAGGACTTACAAAGAGAAATTCGACGGCATCTTTGTTTGGATCTTTTGAAGAAAGTATGTTTCCCACCATTCTCTAAAAGAATACATGCTATAAGATTAAATTATAAATATCCTAGGAGAGCAGCAAACACAATAGAATGTTCTTGATTTGTGATCCCTTTGTGAATGAAAGGTACAATTTATTTCTTTTAATCACTAAGTCCAAATCAAGCATGATCGTGAGATGAACATCATAGGCTGGAAAGTAATGTGTAGGCTGCTAATGATAGTCAGGGACCTTTGCATGTTAGAACAAATTCCTTATTTTCTCAAATTTAGTCAGCTTATCCAAGATAATGTAGTCAAGGTGCAAAAGGTAATTCAATCCATTGGCATTTACCCTATATGTAAAATACAGTAGTAGAGACGTAAATTCACAAGATATGAATGGTACCTACCATATTAAAAACTGATTTATCACTTTAGCACTTGAATGAATGAAAGATGCGACACAACTCCCATCTATATAAAGAAGCAAAGTTATCTTCTATGGTTATCTTTCAGGCCAATCTCCTTTTATACTAAGGTGGGGGAGAGTATATCGATATCAGTGTAGGCACATCTTAGAATTTGATTCCAAGCCACCACAAACTAATACCTAGTTAGACCCACTACACAATAATCCAAGGAATACCACATGTTAGTTTCTCAGGGACATAATAGCCAATCCCTGAGCATATCATGGAACACCCAAAATACTGATCATGGAATCTTACAAGAGGGATTGCCATAACTTGGAACTATGCATTGGCATCCCCACTTAAACTATACTTCAAGGGAAGAAAGAAGATGACACAAGTTCACATACATCTTCTTATGACATCTCTTGAACGGGCCAGGAAACATGCTCCTTGACACCCCACAGCTTTCCTTTTCTCTCAAAGTTGGAGAAAATCAAAGTCAAGGAAGGAAAGACTTGATCAACCCTCAAACACAAAACACTAAGGATCATAAATGCTCCACAAGAATAGCAGTTGACAGCCAACAAATCCAGTTCAGCCTCCATGATTCATCCCATAATATTCCAAGAATAGTTATATGAAATCTTAGAGTAAGATAAGGCACCAAACTCCTCACAATCAAACACTTCAGACATCAACCATAAGCCATAAGAGTCCGATAAAGGAACTAATCAAGATCCATTGTAGATGAATCCTAATGTTAAGAAAAGCATCTGCAAAACTCCCTGAAACCAGAAGATAAGGACAACAATTTTCAATCATAGGAGGCCAAGAAAAGGAGCTAACTAAGATCAGAAGTGAAGCAAAATTGACATGTCCTGTGGGACAATTAAACAATCACAACCTCAAGATGATGAAAGTGAAATGAAAGCCAAAGCCACCTAGGGTAATGGATGGTCCAGGTCCATCATAAAGAGTCATAAGCCACTGGAAGCAACTCTATCAAATTCACGCATGCCACAAGAATCAGCTCCATAATTGGGAAGTCAATGCTAAGAAGTCCATAACAATCCACATCAATAAGTTTCAAAGCTCCCAGAGACATGAACAAAGTGCATGATTGAACCATATAGCAATGCACAACAACAAATCTCAATCTCCCAAAGATAGGAGCAAAGTGCATGAATGAACCAGGTACATGTATGCAAACCTAGACCTACTAGAAGAAGGAACAGAAAAGCATCAATAATGCAAAACAAGAACCATATATCAGAAAAATATCATCTGCAATCCTAGAGTGTAGATTTCTATACCAAGATCTCCCCTCAAGCCATAGTCTCTAGCTGAGAGTTCTCCAGATCTGAGGAATTAATATGAAATAATACGCCATAATAGAACAAGGGCCTATTGCATCACTAATATTTTTATTGAAATGTTTCAACGCAATCATACCATGAAGAGTCGCACAAGGTCAACAACTGATATTGTATTGTATGATTATGAATAGGTTACTTGTAGAAGCAAACAATTTATAGTGGGCACTTATCATTGCTTCCAAGCCATACCCCAACAAACAAAGATTTGTATTTTCACATTATCCATATCATCTATCGATTAAAAAAGATGGTATCTCCAAGCAAGAAGGCCATCTGCAAAGCCACCAAGGATGGGAAATACCAAATTGTGATTATGATCTTGATATGCAAAGACAGACCATCCAAAAGAAGCCATACACGATGAGATATTAAATGATGTAGTCCAAAATATTTGAGAAGCATTTCATATGAACATAGGCCTTGATTTCAATAATGACCACATTGATGTGCCCATATAATTTTTTTCCTATCGTGTCAAGTTTTAAACCAAAATCTTGTCATTTATCAATTGTGAGTCATACTTCAACCCTTGTTGTGGTCATCAATGCTATTTTTGTTGTCTCTAGTGAGTGTCTTTGCTGGGCCAACAAAAGGAGCTTTTCAATACATTCAGCAAGGTGAGAATTGGATATTAGATGACAGAGAAAAGACAAAAAGTTGTTAAGGTATGAAAAATGTTGCCTAGTGCAAGGGTGTGTGCCTTGATGAAGAGTGTGATTTTTGTCAAAAGTAAAGTGCATCACTGTCGTGCCCTGACCCTAAGCACCAAATAACAAGTAAAATATGCAATCCCAGCGATCAGCAAAACTATTTTCATAACACTCCCAATACAATCAGGAGATGCCAATAATCAACAAAATTGTCTTAGTTTAAGACTTTACGATTTTCTAGGAAACAATATGTTAAGCCAATGGAGAAGGGAGCGATTATCATTAATATATACAGCAGCGATTGAAGAAAACAAAAGGAAGTGATCACACTAATAACAAGTTTGATAAAGGATTAACATATAAATCGCAGGAGTAAAGAGATTGACTAATGTTATTAGTTTAAATTAAATAAAGATTAATATTGAAGAGCAGTGGCTTATGAGGAAGGCTGTGTCCATTCCTGAAAGAGCAGCAACTTCCCAAGAGTCGTCCCTCTTCATGAAGGCATTAAGATATAAAATGGGGAAGACCACGATGAGGGGAAGGGCATCAAGGAATCATATTCAAAGGAACATCGATCCTCATAAGAGGGAAAACAGCAACCAGCGATAAAATAAATAGATCAAACCAAGGAGCAGAAGTACTTATCCAAAAAGAGCAGCCATCAGCATCCCAAGAAGGAAGCAGTATTAAAGTTAGATCTGTCTAAATTGCAACAGCAGTCTGAAGATACATATATAATCTACAATAATTCTATTTTCTACAAGAATAGTGGTATGAAATTTGAATAATAGAATCAATAATTATGTTGTGATAATGTGAAATGAATATTCTAAATCATTAATCTATCTATAACCCGGCAAGCAATCATGCGGAGGAGAAGAGGAAATGCAAGAAAGGGGAGCAAAATACAAGATCACCATCTAAGTAGACCACCCCATGCTGGATGTCCAATGTGCTTGCCACTTGGGGCCAGGAGGGTGAGTGTCTGTAATGTCCCCTTCCTAGACAGTTCAGTTGATTCAGGGGTTAGCCTATCATTCCGACCCTCGTAGATTGACAGATGTGTTTAGAGGGTTACTTTGGCAGTTACCTTGCACTTGGGGGACATTTCTCCATTAGTTGATTCAGGTTTGGGCCTTGGCAGAGACTCATAGAGTGATATTTAGGCACTTACTATTTATAGTAAGTTAGGCAGACAGGGGTTGCTATTTCTGGCAGGGCACCTGGTTCAGTTGGTCAGCTCAGTTTCGACCCAGTTTGACAATTTGATGAGCAAACGGTGAATATTGGAGCATTTGATAATTATTTAAAGATTATTAATTTGACTTTATAATATAAAGTCACTTTAATGAAATATTAAAGTATTAAATTAATGGCGAATTATAAAGTATTCAATACTTTATAATTGAGGAGCAATATTAATATTAAATGAGTTTTAATGCTTATTTAAAAGGGACGCCATTATTTAATGAATTTGCCTAAGTCTCAAAAAGGGCAAATTAATGAATTATTAAATGCTTAATCAGTTGCTTTTATGGGTTGACTTATTGAAGAGAGTTTATATTTCTCAATGAGACAAATCGAACTTCATTGTGAATTATTCTAATTTGTCTTATTTTCTCTTTGAGAACATTGGGGTTTGTGAAACAAGAGTTTCTGCAAATTCGTTTCATCATTTGATTTTGGAGAACGTTCCCTCTTCAGAATCAGGCATACTAAGGCTGTGAAATACTAGTTGAAGCTTGTCAATCAAAGTGGCTTCATCCAGAGGTCACAACAGAGCATATTGCCAAGTTTATATTCAGAGTTTGATTCGATTTTCATCGGGGAAGAGATTCTTGTGCGGCTTGTCAAATCTTACATCTGGCACGAATTCCAAGAATTGTACAGCTGTATTTATTGCTGCTGT
The DNA here is from genome assembly GCA_007258455.2 of Sequoia sempervirens. Classification (NCBI taxonomy): domain Eukaryota; kingdom Viridiplantae; phylum Streptophyta; class Pinopsida; order Cupressales; family Cupressaceae; genus Sequoia; species Sequoia sempervirens. Next base: position 41,280 of record VDFB02288143.1, on the reverse strand, counting down.
CAGGCCGTACCACAGCTGAAAGGACGTCTTTCTTCTTCTGGAACAAATCGCCTTGCTTTTCAGTTCATCTTTGTTACCAGTTTTGGTGCCTTGACTCCAGGGGTTGTTATCATTCATTATTTGGTGGGAGAAGGCTCTCTACAAGCTGGTTGTACCATCTTTGTTATTCTACAGGCGGCTGCAAGTGTTACCAGGTTTTGAAATAAATCTAGTTGCCTTTTTGCTTGCATGATTGAGATTCCTCAATGTAATCATCTAGAAAAATAATAAATTCCTTTTGCCACCAATTTAGAAGTCAATTTGCTTCCATAATTGTATTCCTGTATTTATTAAGAATTTTTAGAAGCATTTTTATGCAAAATCGCACCATCTCTTTATTTGCAAAAAAACCACAAAAAAATCAAAAACAAACAAAAATTTGCATTCGCCATCAACAGTCAAGGTTGAGAGACACCTGGTCTCTTATAGTGTCTGCTCTTGGGCTTAGATAGGAGGATTTCCGGGCACCCTATTGTGATTTCCTTTCCAACCTCTACGATGGTTGATTGTTGGAGAAATCACAAGTCATAAGAGGATGAATAAGAAGGTATGAATAGGGAGGGCAGATACAAGCACCCCACTAGGTAGACTACCCCATGCTGGATGTCCAACGTGCCTGCCACTTGGGGCCAAGAGGGTGAGTGTCCAATCTTGGGCTTAGTGTGGGGTTTGCTTTGGGCCAACCTATCATGCTCCCTCATTCAAACCTATTGTGATTGAATACTAAAATAAGTATAGCCGTAACATGGCTTATCTAATGAGTTATGATGATTTTACTTATTTGTACTCATATGTGTGATTATTAACCCTAATAGAAATAATTGGCATTATGAATTTTATATATATGCAATATTGTCTGATATGATTGCAAGACCTAAATCAGGATTTATCTTGTTAAAAGGCATTTAATTGGTAAGTTATATCTCTAGCTATCTCACAATTCTTATTCTAATGAAATTTGTGATTCTAGGGAAAATTTTAGGGTAATTCCCAAATAGGGGACATTACAATCACAGTTATAGAGCACGTATCTAATCTAAGAGTCATAAATTGAAATAACTAGAAAACGTTTGTTAGTGTATGATTATGCACCCATGTGAAGAGTTGCAAATTTTCAAAAATCAGAAAAGGGAACACTATATTTGAAATGCAAAATTATCTGGCTATAGTTAGGAATGTTTCCTATCAAGAAGAGAGCCAACTTTCAAAAAGTATAGATGCAATCCTATTCATAGGTGGGTACTTTGTAATGTCCCAAACAACACAAGGGACAAAACAATTGCAACACAATAGTATGTGACATGTAGACAGACATATTGGAATTTCTCATTACAATTAGTATGTGACAAGGTGGAGAAGCATAATCACCTCAATCCACTCATTGGTAACACACATTCCAATGCAACACACTTCAATCTTACACAATGCACTAGCAAAAGACTTATTCTTTGCAAGACAACTTATATGAGATTTAAGAGAAATAACAACATATGTAAAATTAGACCAATGAGAACTCTTTAGATTTCTTTTTCTATGGAACAGTTGCAACTATTTTTCATAATCATAGGAAAATTTACAATCAATTGGCATGCATTGAATAATACATAGGCATTTTAACGAATAGTTTGCAAGAATATGCCATAAGTGTTGATTTACACACACACACACACACGCACATATATATATATACCGGGGTTTTCAATTATGCCCTCTGTAGTCTAAAATAGGCTTTCAGAGCCTACGATATCAAGATTTATGAGCATCTCACCCATTGATTCACTAGGAATCCCTATGATCCTAGTCTTAACCTCAAAGAGCATGGGGAGAGATTGTGATTTTGATAGTATATGTCAACAATCTGGTCATTACTTTTCGCAAATGATTGAAGCAGCACAAAATTATCTCAAATGATACTTTGATATGACAAGTCTCGAGCTCTTACATTATTGTCATAGACTTGAAGTGTGGTAAAAGACGAATAATATTTTTGTGTTCCAAATGAAATATGCCAAGATATTGCTCAAGAAATAGAAGATGGAAGATAGCAAGCCTATGTCTACACCAATAGAGACAAGCTGCCATCGTTTCTTATCACTTGACAAAAGTTTCATGAATATATAAATTCAGAAAATTAATAGTTAATTGCATTTGACGTTTTACGAAGAATTTTAAAGTTGACTACTGTAATGTCCCCTTCTCAGCAGTGATTAGTGCAATTGGCCGTTAGCCTATCCTGGAAGCCCATAGGCTAGTCGGAAGTAGAAATTAGAGTTTCCTATTTTCTAGGAGAATGTTTTGGCAGTTTTGGAGGCTTGCATATTGGAGTTTTACAATTTTGATTCTGGATTCCTTCTGGGTTATCGGAGAGCTTCACAGTGGTGTGACATGCAATAGAAACAGAGGACTTTTTTGGAATTAACTATTTTTAGTAAGTTGTGACGGCTGCTCAAATTGTGGTTAAAATGCATTTGGACACTATTTTTTGCAGTATGCTATTTTTAGTAAGTTGCGACGGCTGCTCAAATTGTGGTTAAAATGCATTTAGACACTATTTTTTGCAGTATGCTATATTTAGTAAGTGCTATTTTTAGCAGGTTTTTAGCAGGCCAGTATTGAGGCTATTTTAGGCAGGTCAATTTGAGCAGTCTTGGTCTTCAACACTTCTGCGCTATTTTTGGCAGGACAGAGCTTGAGATGGGTGCTTCATTTATTGAGGTAAAATATTTTTATAAAGTGGAATGCTTTAAGGCTTGGAGGACGCCTTATGGAGAAATATGTTAATTTCATAAAGTCTTTCACTTTATTATATTTGGACGCCATATTATACTTTATTAGGATTTTTTGATAAAGTATATTACTTCTTGGTGGTGGACAACTTGGAGAGATAAGAAATGAAAGGAAAATTACAAAATATTGTGAAGTGAATGTGCATTTGAGTTAGGCGTCCATCTTGGAGGGAGATTGAATTTGAATTTGGAGTGAAAAGGTAATAAATATGAGTGTTGGCTTCACTCTTTTCATCCATGAAGAAATTATAACGAAGTGTTGCCAAAATGGTGACTGAATTGCTTTGAGGAATACATACCTCCTAGCTTATACTTAGTTTCTTGCTTGAAAGATAGCAACTAGCTAAGTGAGAAGGTTGTTCTTTACACTGAAGAACAGATGGAGCTCATTGTAATGAAGTTGTTTAAAGTTTTCTAATGTCTTTTGGGTGTTTTGTCAGTTTACAGTGTTACAACCCAAATAGTGACGTTACTATTTACCATTACTAGATAGAGTAAATGTGAATTTTGGAGGTGAATTAACGATGCTTGTACCTTGTTTTCAATATGAATGTTGTTTCATTTGATGTTATTCTTGGTGAAATACTGCATAAAAGAGAAATAGAAGGTTATTGATCTGTGAATAATCTAACTTTTGAAATGTTTCATGTATTCTGCTTTGTTTTGAGCATATGACTCCTATTGTCGTGTCACGGTGTGCAGGTAAGAGGACCATTCCTCTAGGCAGAGGAGAAATATCACTTGGGGAGGAACTTGGTCGGGTAAACAGTAACGAATACCAATTGAGCATACACACACGTCAGTATAGGCTCTGAGAAACTATGTCAGTTATATTGGTCTAGATAAGTTATCCTTAGGCTTTAGGAGTTATATTTACTTCTTTATGCTTTGAAAGTGATGATTACTCATATGTCTGACTTACTGTGCTTTGACCTTAATGTGGAAAACGTGAATAGATATATGTTAATAGGTCAAGTGAGTATGTGTATACATGTATATAATATACACGTATCCATATGTATATACATGTCAATACATACATATGTTCAGCAGATGGATATGCCCATACGTACGTGTCGACATGGTATACATACGTTTATGTGTACACTGCATACAGTGATATACATATATATACATACCCACGTTACCTATTGCCTGTGAATAATGATGTTAATAATAATATTTTATTGGAATTTACATATATTCATATTTACATGAATACATAAGTATGTATATTGAAAGTACGCTGACTGGCTCGCAATATACATATTTAACAATTAATACATATAAGTGTAAATATTTAAATATGTAAATGTTTATATATTTAATAATATATAAGTATATATTATATTATAGTTTTACTTAAATACATATATGTATATATTTAAATATATTTAAATAGTAATATTTAAATATATATATATATATACATATATATCGGAGTAAATAAATCTATAATAGAAATATATAAATATATATATAAATTAAATATATAAGAATAATTGAATTTAATATTAATACCATAAGTAATTTGGGAAATTAATTTTATATTACTTTGGGTAATTTTGGAAATTGAATATTACCTTGTGTAATTGGGAAAACAATTTTTACTTTGCATAGATAAAATCTTTATTATGAACTATAGAAATAATTGAATAAATCAATTAAGGAGTATGGAAACCTTGGCTATTGAAAACGATTTAATTTTGAGCCTTAAATCATTTTTTTTAAATGAAACGCATTATCATGTGAAAACATTGCGAATGGGAAATATTTTATTGAGAACTTTATGAAACTTGAGAAATCGAAATAATTATTGATAAACATTTGAAAAGAGAAAAATACGTTTTTGAGAGTCATTCTTGTGAAAATGGAAAAGGCGTGAGAAATGAAATCGCGCACCTGGAGAAGTTCGCGCCTGAAGCGCATGAGCAGAGAACTAGTCTTTAAGAATGAATCAAATGCTGTTCCTCTAGCAACGAAAATGGCAACGTGGAAGTATAGCAGGCTCGACCTCTTCCCTAGAACGAATTTTTCAAATCATTTATTTCAAAATACCTTAAAAATCTGATGACGCCTTGAGCTGTCGACCTTGGAAATCCGCCTTGAGAAGTTTGTGAAGTCGTGGCTTGAAGGGATAAAGATGTACTTGGGAATTTCGGCCCTACTCTCTCAAGAAGTTTTCCAAATTTCAGTGTTGGCAGCTTGGACGCCTTAGGAAGAGGAGTTAGTTGAGTTTCTAAACACTATATAAAGGCTGCTTGGTTCATTCATCTATAACACATTCCTGAAGTCGAATTTCTTCCTTTGCAAGAGATTTTTTTTTAGTATTGCTGAGGAATTCGTACTTGTTCATTCTCCTGGCAGTTTATTGATATTTCATTCAAAGCAATACAGTTCTGAGAGTTCATATTTTCTGAGAGTTCTTTCATATTTCCTGAGTAATATTCAAATTTCTAGAGCAACCATATTGCTGTGAGCATTTCTAATTACTGAGAGTGATCTTTAAATCCGAAAGTTGAAAGTAATCATTTGCTAAGAGTTTCTATATTTCCTGAGAGCATCTCTATGTTTTGGAAGTAATCATAATGCTAAGAGCATTCGTATACTATGGAAGTTCTATTCGCTGAGAGTCAATTGTGATTCTAAGAATTGGTGTTGTGGGATTTCCAGTTCACCATTACCAGTTAATCCGAGCTTCACTCAGCTGTGACCATTGACAGTTTGAGAAATCATTCTTAGAAGAGTTTAAATATGAGTTAGAGTGACATCATTCTGGAAGAATAATCTGTGTAAGATAGGGCAGAAGCTTGAAAAGGATTTGCCAGTTGTTTGTTTTAGCTGAGGTGCTGAGAAGACAAGCAACAAATTCATCTTTCGTAGGAAAGCTTTGAAATCAGGCATGGGATAATCTTCTACTATCCACTCTGTTCTTGATTATTTATATGAAAAGGAATCTTTGTGTTTACTGTTGTGCATAGGTAGAAAGTCAGTCATAGCTGTATTTCTATATGAAAGAAAGAATGAGTTATAATGTGAATTGCTTGTCTACTTGTACATAGAGAGTAAATTAAATGAAGATTCAAGGTTGCATATTGTGTAATTTGCACTAGGATCATAGGAGTGAATTGCTATGAACTCCTTATAAGGAGTGTATGTTTGCATATAGCTATTTAATACTAGGGGATGAATTGAGGGAATTTAATAAGTTACCGATCACGACTAGTTGAAGATTAACTTAGTCAAGTATTAAAGCTCCTAGGATAAAGATGTCCAGTATAAGGGAGATAGTTGTGAGTACTTGTTAAGTTGTCCCCCTTTCTAGTAGATAGCTTGAAGTAGGACGTCTAGGGTACGTACTACCCCGATAGACCAACCTACGCGTAGTGTAAGAAAGCCTTAATGCAAATCGGCCCTAAGTAGTTTATATGATAAATGACCTTCATTCGAAGTACTGAATGATAATACTTTGGCCAAAGTAGTGAAATGTACAACATCCACTTAGGTGTGAAATAGTTGAGACTACACTGTCAGTTCATTGTGATCCCGAAGTACATACTAGTTCAAGAGTTGTCGTATGCACAGGACCTAGTTATGTAGGAACACAACACTATGCTCAATTGGTAATCGTTAAAGGATACCCTACCAATCTCTTCTTCGAAGGGAGGGCCATCTATTTAGCGATAGGTGTGCGGGGGACCGCATTATAAGTCCGTGGTTGGCGGAAAAGCGCCCGAGTGATGTTTCTCCTCAGCAAGCGGCCGATGTACCAAGATTTGAAAGAACGGACTCCTGGACCTTCTTACTACTATTTGTTCTAAAGCTCATTGGAGCTATGTTAGTTAAGGTGTGTATTCTTGTTTCATGTACTTGTGAAGTTATTATATTGAGATGGAATCTTTATTGCAAATTGATATAGCAACATGTACATGTATTATCAATAAAGAAAAGGAAAAATTTTATTGCAATGTCATGATAACACGTTTACAAACTTGTAGGATGTAAATTATGAAAATTTTAATTTTACCGAAGGGTCGGGTTACATACAAGTTGTTGGTTTATTGTGGAGCTGAACGTGATTTTCAATCATAAGTCTAAGAGGGATATTTGTTTGCTTCTGGGTAGTTGTTCAATCATTTCCTAGGCCCTGGGCGCCCTTATTTGCTGAGTTTGGGACTTTTTGATGAAGTCTTGGATTTTATAATGCTGGTCGCCCCTCCTGGGAGGTCATACCATGCTTGGGAAGTGTTCTTAAAATAATAGTTCATGTTTACAATGGTTTCTTGGTCTTAGCTTGGTCGCCTACTCCTTAGGCATCATTTGCATTTTGTTTCAGGTGTTTTGGTGGAGTTTTGAGAGAGTTATGAACATTTTGGTGTGTCTCATGTTGTTGGTCTGAGTTTTGTACATGCTGGTTTGTCATATCAGATTTGAGTAATTGGAGTTTTTGGGCTTGTTTTTTATAGTTGGGAGTCTTTTGAAGTTGGACAGACATTCTATAACATTTGTAGCACTTTGGACACCTCTAATACTTGGCTCTTGCAGATTTTATTTCACATTGTAACGCTAATTCAGTACTACTAATCAGCTCTTTAATATTTCTACAAATTTCTATTGTATTCCCACTTTTAGTTGTAGAAGGTTGGGCTCGCCACCTTATTGACTTTCTTGCGTAAGCATTTTCATTCCCACCGTTTGGTGGAAGAGACAGGCCTCACCGTCTTTACGTTTTGTACTGCATCCCTCATCTGGTGATTGGTTGAGCCATCACTCTACTCCCGCTGAATAAGTGGTCGAGTTGCACACTTTGTATTTCTAGCATTCAGTTTTCAAGCTAACGATCCCCGACGCCATATGCTCACACCTCGCCTATCATTGGGATTTTGGTGTACATTCTTGGTGTAGGGTTACATTCTAGTGTTGGTTTATGATTTTTCTAACGTTAACGGGTGAAACTACTTGTGAAAAATTGAAAAAATTGTAAGGGTGTCATTTCAATGGTATTAGAGCCAAGATCTTGCCATCCTATGACCATTAGAGTTCAGTTGTCAGATGTGTGATAGAGAAAACAAATACTTCACCAAAAGTTAGGCAAGAACTCAGCATTAGTATCCACCAGTTCCAAAGGCAGAGACACTTTCAGAGACTTTGAGAGAAACTGGTAAAGCAGTTGAAAATATGTCAAAAGGTGCTAGGATTTCCATGGAAGAAAAGGAAGCTAGAATGGAAAGGAAATTTGATGGCATGATGGTTGCTATCAAGAATGGATCAGCAAGTGACTCAGAATTAGCCCCAAAATCAACACAATAATGTTGGAGAAAACAATGGTATCAATGGCAACAATGGCAACAAAGGTTCGATGCACAATGGCAGAGATAGAATTATTGGCCAACATGAGGCCACCTCTAGAGGATCAGCCTCTAGACCTCTTTTCCCTACCTTCACTCAGAGGGAAAATCCACAAGCTGAGGCCGTGATACCTTTTGTAGATGATGCCAAACAAGCTTACATGGAGTACGCCACTTTACCTCTTGATCTTAGAGACCAATGGTCCTTTGATCAGTTCATGAACCAAAGAAACGGAAAAATGGCGGAAGAGTTGAATACCATGCTCCTATGGGTCCCAGACCTAATTATCAGCAGGCTCTTGGAAAGGTGATGTTGGCCCATTTCGATGGGAGTGATAAGTGTACGGCAAGGTCATGGGTGCAAAAGCTTAACAACTACCTTTCTCTCAGACCGATGCCTAAAGAAGATGCCATAAAATTTGCAACTTTGCACTTGGAAGGAGCTGCCCATGAGTGGTGGTACCATGGTTTGGTCACTCTTGGCCACAACCTTATTCAAACATATGAAGAGTTCACTAACAAGCTGATTGAGAGGTTTGACACTAAAGACCCTGAAGTGAAGTTTTGTGAGCTTGCACAGCTGAAACAACATGGCTCATTGGATGCATATATTGCAGATTTTCAAAGGCTTTCTGTGATGGTGCCCAACATCACTGAAAGGAGACTTGTTGTGTTGTTCTCAGAAGGTTTGATGGAACCATTGAAGGGGTGGGTAAAAGCATTTGATCCACCAAGTCTTGATGAAGCTATCAAAAAAGCTAGAAGCATGGAGTTGGCTTCCCCTAGGCCAAAATTTCAGCTTAGGCCATTTGCACATAAGAAAGATAAGAAGCACCTTTCAAGTCATCATAAAAAGTTCCCTTCTAAGATGGATGATGAGCTTCATGAGAAGCTTAGAAAAGAGGGAAAATGTTACACATGCAAAGAACCGTGGATTAAAGGGCATACATGCTATGGAAGAGGGCATTCTAACCACATGGAGGCCTATTTTGATTTTGGATCAGAATCTGATTACTCGAAGCAGCAGTCTGATTGTGCAGAAAGTGAGGAAGAGAAAGCTCCAGAAGAGTCTGAAGATGAGCAAGGAGGTGGGGGCACATTTTCCCAACTTTCTAGTTTTCAAAAGAACGAATCTTTCAAGGTTTGCGGTATGCTTGAAGGACATCGAAATGTTTCTTTTATTGACACCGGAGCAACACACAATTTCATTGATGGAGTGGTTGCAAAGAGAGGACTCAAAACAGAAGAATTTGAAGGTTTCAAAGTCATGGTGGTAGATGGATTTCATATCTCTTGCACTCAAAAGGTTTCTAACATGTCCATGCAATTGTGCAACTACGAAGTCAAAGATGACTTCTATGTTGTTAACATCGAAGATACGGATGTTGTCCTTGGCATTTAATGGCTGGAATCTCTTGGAGAGATCTCTCTAAATCTGCAAACAATGGAGCTCAAGTTTCAATCTGATGGAAAGAGGGAGGTGCCAAGAGGAATGTCAAATGGAGGCCCACGAATTGTTTCTTTCAAAAGAATGCAGAGGCTGATTCAAAATGATCAAGTTGAGTGGACAGCAGAATGTATGATTTTACCAGGTAATCTAGTTGAAACAAAGAGGGATTATCCACCTGATATTCAGTCATTGCTTACCAAGAAGAGTAAGGTCTTTGCTGATCTAACTCCTGGGAGACCTCCTAAAAGGGGGATTGAGCACGTCATCGAACTTAAAGAAGGGGCCAAGCCAGTTATCACAACCCCATACCGATATCCTAAGAAGCAAAAAGATGAGATTGAAAAGAACACAAGAGAACTCTTGGAGATGGGTTTCATTCGCCCAAGTAAAAGTCCTTTTACTTCAGCTGTTGTGCTTGTAAAGAACAAAGATGGCACCATCCGCATGTGTGTAGACTACTATGCGTTGAATCAAAGCACAATCAAGAACTAGTATCCAATTCCTAGGATAAATGAGCTCATTGATGAGCTACATGGAGCCAAGTTCTTCTCGAAGATTGATCTAAGATCGGGATACTATCAGATTCGCATGAGGGGATCAGATGTTGAGAAGACGGCATTTTGGTCCCATTATGGTCATTTTGAGTTCTTAGTCATGCCCTTTGGGTTGACTAATGCTCCTGCTACTTTCCAGTCTTGCATGAACCAAACCTTTCAGAAGCAGTTGAGAAAGTTTGTGTTGATTTTCTTTGATGATATTCTCATTTTCAGCAAGACGTGGGAAGAACATCTTAAGCTTTTGGAGGAAGTGCTTAGCATCCTTGAATCAGAAAGCTTCTTTGCAAAAGAGTCCAAATGTGAATTTGGAATGTCGGAGCTGCTCTACCTTGGTCACATAATCAGTGCTAAGGGAGTGAAAGTTGATCTAGAAAAGATCAAGGCAATCGTGGATTGGCCAACTCCAGAGAACTTGACGCAGTTGAAGGGGTTCTTGGGTCTTTGTGGCTTCTACAGAAGATTCGTGAAGGGCTACTCTCAATTGGCTGCTCCTCTTACTGGCCTCACCAAAAAGGGAGCTTTTGTATGGTCAAAAAAGGCACAAAGTGTTTTTGATAAGTTCAAGAAGATTATGAGCTCATGTCCAGTTTTATTTCTACCAAATTCTACCAAGCCATTTGAGTTGCAATGTGACGCATCAGGAGGAGTTGGTGTTGTTTTGATGCAATAAAAACACCCCATCGTGTTTGAAAGTAGAAAACTAAGAGGTGTTGAGAGGACTTATTCCATCTATGACAAAGAAATGCTTGCAATCATGCATACATTGGCCAAGTTCAGACAATACTTGGTGGGCAGCAAATTTGTTGTCAAAACTGATCACAATAGCCTCAAACACTTTATGCATCAGAAGGGCTTGAATGAAAGGCAGCAAAAGTGGGTAAGCTTCAAGCTTGCGATTTTGACATTGAGTATGTCAAAGGCAAGAACAACATTGTGGTGGATGCACTATCTAGAAGGCCTCATTTGAACTCGTTGTGTGAGCTTACTGCTGATTGGAAGGAGTTGTTGCTTGCTGATTATGCCAAAAATCAGTTTGCAACTAGCATTATTGAAGGTACTTTTCATGATGAAAGGTACAAAGTGGTTGGTGGTTTGATACACTACAAAGGGAGAATCCAAAGGGAGAATCTTCTTGGTACTAGAATCTAAGCTCAAGAAGAAGATTTTGCAAACATTTCACGACATTCCACTTGTTGTATATCAAGGTTATTTCAAGACCTATAAGTAGATCCGTGAAAGATTTTCATGGAATGAAATATCCCGAACCAATTTTTTCAATTTTTACCAAGAACATAACAATGCAGAAAGCACTCGTTAGGGTTAGTTCAAATCAAACCAGCAGTTACAAGTAACTCGTTGCCAAGAATGCGCACTCAATCTCAACACGAGAGAGGCTGTCATATGGCAAGAGGATCGTCAGTACATTAAATCAGAACTGCAACTAAAAGTACTCGACACCAAGTATGTGCTACCCAAATCCAAGATGGAAATGAGGCGACCATATGGCGGAGATATAAAGAAATACAAATGCAACTTCAGAATGTAAAGTAGGCGGCAAGCCAACCTCTTCCACTTATCCAGTGGGTATTACAAAACGAAAGAGAACAAGTACAAAAAGTAAATAGGCGGCAAGCCAGCCTCTTCCTCTTATCCAGTGGGAAATATAGTAAAGTCAAGAGCAGAAGAGAGAATGCTGACAGTACTACTGTTCAGCTTACAAAATATCAGAAGATGCTTGCAATGAACATGATTAGGAGCTCTCCACTGTTGCAGTAATAGATATAATCATTCCAAAGCTAAATATGACCTTCCAGACACAAACCCTTCACCCAAATGCAAATTACTCGAATCTGATATGACAGATCAGCAGCATGAATGACAGAACTAGCACTCTAAGAACTCACTAAAATGCTTGTATCTCACACAATACTCATCCAAAAGTCACCAAATCAAATGCAAAAGCTTCCTAAGATGATGGCGCCCAAATCACAAACAAGAAACTGACCTTAACTGTTGCTATTTATTTTGGCACGAATTTCCAAGCAAGGTGAGATGGTACGGCCCTCAAGGAAGGGCGAATTCTTCAAGTAAAATTCAATTCTTGCTTATAAAATCTGAGACTTGGCAAGAATGGTCGCCCAAGGCAGAGAAACACAAATGGTCAATACCCAGAATGATAATAAATTTATTTTCAAAGTTATGAGTGAAACTACAGTTTCAGCTTGTCTTCAGCAACTCCAGAAAATGATAAGAAATGCAATAAACAAAACTTCTAATGACAAAACAACACTACAATGCAATCCTCACTACAAAAACTTGCTCAAAACTAGCAAACCTCTCTACTAGGTGCTATCTCACAAGCACAAAGTCGAGCCAAGGCTAGGAGGCATTCATTCCTCGAAGCAGTTCCAGCACCAGTCCGGCAGCATAACAATACTCAAGATATCAGATGAGAAATGAAGAGCAACTGCCTCCTTATATAGACTTGAGAAGGCTCTCCAGAAACTTCTAGAAGATGCGCCCTAAAAGCACATGAAGACAACATTAATTTATTTCCCCTTCCTCCAGGATAGGTGTCCAAGTCAAGGAGAATTAATTCTTTTTTTAATAAAATAAAACTCTTCATCAAAGTTGGCGTCCCTCTTAAGCATCTCATAATTTTAGCTTGGGAATTATTTAAATTATCTCTTGATGAGATAATCACCCTTGAAGTCCCCCTTTTAAAACAACTTAAAGTTGCAATGCTAAGCCAAGGGGTTATAATATTAAAATATAACATTATAATATGAAAATAACTTATCTCCATAAAAAATGCACCAAAATGCCAAAAACATCAATACCAACTGAACCGCCAGAAGGAGAGAATCAACTGAACTGAAACCAGCCTGTCCACTGCCAAAAATAGAATTTACTAAAAATAGTAAATTTTGAAAGTTACCCGGATCGAAGCGCATGCACCACCATTGCGAAGCTTTCTGAAAACCTAGAAAGAATCCGCAATCCAAAATCCCAAACTCCAGGATGTAGCCGTCATAACTTACTAAAAATAGTAAGTCCGGAAAGGTTGCCTGATGCAGTTGCAAGTCATACCTGGAAGCTTCGAAAACCTAGAAGGAATCCGAATCCAAACACCCAAACTCCAACAAGCAAAACCCCGATCTTCAAAAGAACCCACCAAACAAGGAACCCTAATTGTAACGAACACACTTGTACGATAAAATTAAAACTTTAAAATTCATACATAAAAGTAAGAACAATACCATTTTGAACCAACAATTTCTTTTCAAAACATAAATAAGAAACATTTATTGCATCCATAATCTATTTCATTTCAAATGAAATTACAAAGCATGATGAGAAACATACATACATACATACATACATAGCCCGTAGGCTTTTGACACCAATAGAAATAAGAAGGTCCAGGAATTCGTCCTGTCAAGCTTTGGATCATCTGTCGGGTGTTCGTGGAGGAGAAACATCACTCGAGCGTTTTTCCGCCAACCACGGACTTATAATGCGGTCCCCCGCACGATCATTTTTCAATGAACGGCCCTCCCTTCGAAGAAGAGATTGGTTGGGTAACCTTTAATGACTACCAACTGGACATAGTGCTGTGATTCTACAAAACTAGCTTTCGTGCTAACGGCAAATCACAAACTAGGTTGTATTTCGGAATCACGGTGAACTGACAGTGTAGTACAACAACTAAATGGTTCCTTACACTACTTTGGCCAAAGTGTTTACGTTCAACGAAGAACATAGGTCATACGTCACATTCACTAGCCAGGTTCAACTTGACTTAAGGCTATCTTAATTCTACGCGTAGGTTGGTCTATCGGGGTAGTCCGTACCCTAGACTTCCTACAACATTTTACTACTGGAATGATGAATCTATTAAACAAGATACTACAACAGACGCCCTAATTCAGGATATATTCATCCTAGGGATACAATAACTTAATTAAGTTGTTTGTATTAAGTTGTAGAGTATATCTTGCAAATATTCTTGACTCAACCCTAGTATCTAATATTTAAACACAAGCATATGCTCATTATATAGAGCCATATAAACACAATGCAGATTTCTTTCATTAACTAATGAAATACGAACATCATTAACAACAAAAGCCATGAAAGACTATATTTATGATAATGATTAAGATACTGTTATTCTTTTTAAATTCATTCTTAAGACAATCATACTCTTTTCTTTCCAGTCAAGACAACAATTTAGAGACCTATCAGATTACTCTAAAATAGTAGCAAAATATGAAAAGTAAGAGTTTAGCATGCCTGTTTAGCTTCCACAAGATTAGAAAACAGCCCTTTCGTTTGCCTTTACTCAGACCACTTTCAGCTTGGATTCTTGAAACCAAAAGCTTAACACAGTAACAGTGTAATTCCCAATTACTCCTCTTTTATTCAAAGCTTACTTTCTAACCAGCAAATTCAACTTCTGCTCTTTTGATCAGAAAACACCTTTCCTTAACAAAATATTTCACAATTTCTCTACTATGGCGAATTCTCCCTTTTGCTATGAAATGCTCAAGAACTTGATAGTAAATTCGTGTGCCTAAGAATGCCAAAACGCAGATATATTTATAGGTTAATTTTAAAACTGTTTTCCACCTTCTATGGCGCCAGGACTGCCAGCAGGTTGAAGAATATTTCAAACTAAAAACGTGTATCAAATTGGTGAGGGTTTCGACCTCCATGTTTGACAGCAAGAAGTTCATTTTAATTCGAATTTGTTTCAGACTGTTAAAACTGTGACAACTTTCAACTGGCGCGTTTTTACAGTTAGGTTAAATGCCAAGTTTCATTTCTGACTTCTTCCTTGCTCAAATGGCGTACAGATTTCATTTTATTCACCAAGCAAGAGATGATTCGGCCATTTTCAGACGTCTGGCCCTAGTCGCGCGGTTACCTGCGTGTTTTTCATTTTCCCTTCTGTATTTTCGCGTTTTTCTTCTTTATTTCGTTTTGGTAAAACTTTAATATTTTAATAGAGTTTTCAAAGTAAAAATGGCGCATATATGCAGGCTCATATTTGAAGATTAACACTTCAACGAACACATTAGAAAAATCCGCGTTTTCTTATCAATTCGTGATTTTTATGAAATCCGCGATTTTTAATTTCTTCCCAGATTTGTATTCGTGCTTTACAATGTTTTAACTTTTATTTCATTTGATTTTGACAAATCTTTTATTTAAATATATTTGTTTATTATATTAAAATACTTACATAATATAGTTTATGCATAATTATTTAAATTATCAATTTAAATAATATTATATACATTTTAAACTATATTATATTAATATTTTAATATAATATTAAATATATTGAAATACTTAACATTATATTAATACATATATATTCATTTACATTATACGTTAAACATGTAAATTAATATATATGTATTCGTATAATTTCAGAGGCAAGATATCATTACAATATATAATTCATTTATCTCGTTAGCCGTGGGTATGTATACTTGTATATATATCTGTATATATACTATATGTATAAGTATCCATAAATACATTTATATCGACACATACGTATGGCATATCCATCTGCTTAATACGTTTGTATCGACATGAATGTACTTATGGGTACTTGTACATATCGTATTCGTATGTACAAATACACATATCCACCTCTAACCAGAACTTATCATTTATAAGGTTATACTGGCAAGCATCACTTGTTTACACATTCAGAAGAAGACACGACTCCTAATGATACGAGACAAGCCTACGGATGACTTACCTTTAACCAAAACAATGACTTAGCTTACTCAGTTCTATGGCTTGTGTGTGTATGTCCAGTTGGTATCCATTACTGTTTACCCGACCAAGTTCTTCCCCGAGTGATATCTCTCCTCTGTCTCGAGGTACAAACCTGTTTCCTGCAAATCATGAAATGGTAACGGAAGTTATTTGCTCAAGACCAAAGTAATATACATTAAGCATCGTAGAAAGTTAGAACAACATTATTTCATAACTCAATATGCTAATTTCATTCAAGATTTACATCAATAGAAGCATCAGATAAAGAGACAATCATTTAGGATACATCCAATTGATCACAAGAACAATTCAATTTATTCAACAGAAAGATTCAACATTTACAATGTACATCCTATAAATAGTAGCTATACAATCGGGGTGTAACACTAATTCTGCCTCTAACCGACAACGCACCAGGATAAGGCCATCAGTCACTGAAAAGTGTAGAGCTAAAAACGGGGACATTACATGGAAGGGGCTGAAAGATGACGTCTTACGCTACATTAAGGAGTGTCACACTTGCCAAATGAACAAAAATGAGCACACTTTTCCAACTGGTTTGTTGCAGCCTCTACCTATTCCCAACCAAAAATGGGAAAGTATATCAATGGACTTCATCACTAGGTTGCCAAAAGCTCAAGGCAAAGACTGTATTTATGTTGTGGTTGACAAATTAACTAAGTTCGATCATTTCTTTGCTATTACTAGTTCATTTTCAGCAGCTCAAATTGCAGATTTGTTTTTCTATGAGGTGTTTAGATTGCATGGGTTGCCAAAAAACATTGTGATTGATAGGGACAAAAAGTTCCTAAGCACTTTTTGGCAAGAGGTTTTCAGATTGAGTGGTACATTGCTCACTCCTAGCACTAGTTATCACACTCAAACTGATGGACAAATAGAGATTGTGAACAAGCGGTTGGAGGGCTATCTCAAAAACTATGTATCAGAGCAGCAGAAAGCTTGGGTGAGATGGCTTCATTTAGGAGAGTATTGCTACAATTCATCCTTCCACATGTCTATTAGAATGTCTCCATTCATGGCTCTCTATGGATATGAGGCCCCTAGCTTTGTTGATTTGATGTTTGGTGATAGCAAAGCCCCTCAAGCGATGGATTTGTTGTAGGAAAGCCAAGATATTTTGAAGTGTTTGAAAAACAATCTCCATTTTGCACAAAAACAACAGAAGATGTACATTGATCAGCAACGTGTTGAGCGCACGTCTGAGGTTGTTGACATGGTCTATCTTAGACTCGAACCTTACACATAGTCTACTCTCAAGAAGAGTGGAGCAGAGAAACTCAAGCCACGTTTCTATGGGCTATTCAAAGCAGTGTTCCACAGGGTTTCGGGGACGGGGACGGGGGGACGAGGGGGACGCGTTTCGGGGACGTAGGGACGGGGGGCCTAAGTTTGGGGGTGGCGGGGACGGCAGGGGGACGGCGGTGGGGGGGCGGCAGGGTGCTGAAATACATATAGTACTTGAAAAAATAGTTATAAAAAGATGTATAAGTATAAGAATTATAGATCTTGGAGACAACTAGGAGTCCCCTAGATGTCTTGAGGACACCCCAGCATCCTTGAATTCCTAGTGGTGTCTTGGAGACAGCGACATTGGTGGTGGGATGGTGGCGCTAGTGGTGGGCTGGTAGGGGGACGTCCCCCCCAAGTCCCCCAAGTCTCCGAGACGTCCCCCTCTAGGAAATGCGGGTTTTTTTGGGGGGGACGCGTCCCCATGGAACACTGATTCAAAGTCATCAGGAGAGTTGGTGCAGTGGCTTATGAGTTGGAGCTACCAACGAGTAGCAAAGTACACAATGTTTTCCACGTGTCTCGCCTCAAGAAGGCGCTTGGACACAATGTTGTTGCTTCTTCTGATTTGCCTCCTTTGGATGAGGAAGGATAGTTGGTTTTGGTTCTAGAGGAGATTATTAATTCCAAAGAATGCTCTTTGAGGAGGAGGACAATCAAAGAGTATTTGGTGAAGTGGAAGAATTTTCCCATCGAGGATGCTACTTGGGAGAACGAGGAGATTTTGCAGCATCTAGGACTTGCGATTGCTTGAGGGCAAGCAATCTTGTTGGAGTTTTGCAGTTTGGATTATGGATTCCTTCAGGGTTTTCAAAGAGCTTGTCAGTGGTGTGACATGCAACTGAAACAGGTAACTTTTTTGGACTTACTATTTTTAGTAACTTGCAGCGACTGCTCAGAATGTGGTTAAAATGCATTTGGACACACTTACTATTTAAATAAATAACTTAGCTAAGTGTATCACATGTGTTGTACATGTTCAATCAAACCTAGTATATATTACTACTGACAAACATCCATCTCCTACTATGTGCAATGGACACCCCTGTTTTTTTTTTTGAAATATTGATTGTTTGCTGTTTGTGTTTACTCAATGATGTTTGAGTTTGTTTTTTCAATGCTTTGATTGATTTGCATACATTAAAAACTTAAAGCAAGAAATAAAAAACTCCAACAGCCTTTCTCATGCATTAGTAATTGAGACAATAACATTGACTTTCAATTTTCTGTTTTATATCAAAATTTTACAAATATAAATCAGACCTGGAATTACTTAATCAGCAGCAAGAGGGCTCCCTGAATGTTCTTCCGAAGTTTGTCAAACTTTCACCTTCAAACTTAATAGTCCCCAACGCCAAGGCCTCTTTATTTCTATGCCCAAGAATCCCAAAGCAAAGCTCCCCAAACCAGCTCATACACATACCACTTGTAGGCAAGAATGGCGCCCTTCTCTCAAGGTCGACTTGGCCTAAAAATTCAAACTCTCCTCCAAAATTTGCAAGTAAATAGTCAATGGAATTGTCTTGGAAAGAGCCTTCGATTGAACCAAAACCCAGAACGAAAACTTCAAGCAAATGAAAGCTATGAATGAAAAACTAGTTTCAGGTCCATGACTGCAAACACCCAGAAATCCAAAATAACACTCCAAAACTCCTGAAAATCACACCAAAACTGAAGCCAAACCCAAGCACACCAAAATCTTCATGTTTTTTTCTCCTGTAGATTAATCCTTAAAGCTCTTGTTGGAATAAAATTGTAACCAACACCAATATCTGACTAGGGTGGATATTTCACCACCAAAATCAGCCCAACAATGGAGGGTTTTTGTCCTCACAATGTTTCCCAAGCAACCAAATGAAAATCCAGCAACATTTCAGTAAGTTGTCAAGTCTGCATAATGAGAAATGAGAGCCAAACTTCATTTTATAAGATCAGGGCAGAAATGGACTCCCAAAGTCTTTTAATTTCTCTCTAAGAAATGGGCGCCCTTTTCACCTTTTTAATTTTTAAACATTTAAATGTCTCATCTCTTCATTTTGGCATCCAATTTGGAAGTCTTATAAAAAATATCAAAACTCCTTTAAAATATTAATTCCTCTTCTTTAGGCGTCCATTATAAAATAATAATTTATTTAAAAACACCCTCCTCCATTTTGGCGTCACTTTATTAAAGCCCCTTTTTGGAATATTAAACTTTCAAAACAACTTTAAGTTGTTCCTCTAGGCGCCTTGGTACCATAATGACCACTTTACCCCTTAGCTTAAGTTATAATTTAACTTTATAATTCAATTTTATAAAAATGATTGAGTGGTCAAATAATCAAATATTAAGATGCAACCTCAGGCTCTCCAATAGAAAACTGAATAATTTCACTGCTGCAAATGCACAAGCCTGGAACCAACTTCCCCAATGGTGACTTACTAAAAATAGCACTGCTATAAATAGTAAGTATATGCCTAAAGCCCAAAATTGAGCGAAACTGAAGACCAATGAGGAAACTGTGACCAACTGAAGATGGCAACACTGTAATCGGCCACTGCTAAAAATAGAAATCCCTCCGGAAAACCCTAAACTGAGCTACAAAGGATAGCATTTACTATAAATAGCATACTACGAAAAATAGTAAGTGACTCCAAATACGTTTTGAGCACAAACTAGGCAGCCGTCGCAACTTACTAAAAATAGTAAGTCCAGAAAAGGTTGTCAGATGCAAATGCATGTCATACCACTGCGAAACTCTCTGAAAACCCAAAAAGAATTCAGAACCCAAACCTGCATGCAAACCCCTGATCGAAATGTATGTCACCTCCATGAAATGCATGTCACATCCCTCTGAAGCTCTCCAAAAACCCAGAAAGAATCCATAAACAAAACTGTGAAACTCTGACATGCAAATCCCTGAATCCACAATTGAAGCCTCCAAACAGCTAGAAACCCTAATTTTGCATCTGATTGGTCTACGGGTGTCTAGGAAAGGGCTAACTGTCTTTGGAAAGCATAGTGCTAAAAATGGGGACATTACACTATGGAGTAAATACAACCACATTGCATCCCATGTTCAACCATATCTAGAATAATTAAATACTTATGTTGTACCATATGTAACATAATTAAATACCTATGTCAAGCAATCCCTTAGACATATCTAGTATAATTGTCTACTTGTGTTAAGCAATCTCTCCTATCGTGGAGTACTTAAAAACACATTTATAAAAGTTGCCTAAGGCTTCAATTCCCTTTTCGGAAAGCAATCAGGTCTAGCAAATATTATCTATGCAAACAACATTCTCCTATTATGGAGATCATTACAAACATGTAAAACATAGCTAGAAGACTTCCTTTTTCCCTTTTTGAAAAGACAACATTTATCCTTCCTATGCACAAACAGAAAATACTTTTCAAACAGCGTAGTAATCCTTATAAAAGAATAGTAGAAGAATATCCCATGCCTGTAATTTTCTTTTCCTTAGAATGTTGATAACACTGCCTTTACTTTTGACCAATCCAGCAACTTCTAGCATCTCAGATAATTGATAGCTCCCTCTCAGATTTCACCCTTCCTCACTTAGAAAATAGATATATAGAATTGGTAAAACACAGAAGTATTTAACCAACAGGCGTATGTTTTGGTATAATACACCTTCTCTAATGGATACTTAGAAATGGTGGAAGCTGTTATTTACTTACAGCTGGTAAATGTATGATGCTCAAGATATCTCAAATATGAAAGAGGGAATTATGATTTCAATCTTGAATCACAATGAAATGAGTATAATCAGAATGAATGAGTGAATCGTCCAATGAGGTAGGTTGGGCGACTATTTATAGAGCCCAACCTCCCTTTTGTTTTGGCATGTGGTTTGCCACCGCTACTGTTAGACATTTTCAAATTGGAGGTGGCGCTAGTTCCCTGCCATACTGAGCACATAAAATGGTGAATCATCCTCCAGTAATTGACAGCATTTTGAAGACTAATTCCAAGCACATGGAGAAATTGTGTCAATCGACACCTACAGGATTGTTCTTAGATGTGGCGCGAGACTTCTATAATGGGGGATTTTAAAAAAAGTCATCGATAATTTTTGAACACATAGCCTTCTACAGGCTGAGTTGACCAGCTTCTTTGCCTGCATTGGATTTTATTGACTCAGATGGCTCAAACGCCTTACAGTTGTTTCTTCATGCGCACATTTTCTAGGTCGTGCGAATTGCTAGGATTACTTCCAATTCAAATAATTAACCATGATACATTATGAGTTTTGATTTATTTCAAACTTCCAATGCTTAAAAATATATCGATTCAGATTATTTTATTTCCAAATGTTCGGTGATGAAAATTTAATCGAATGGGAAATAATTTGTGATGTCCCTGCTCTAGTCGGTTCTTGGGAACAATGTGTTAGCCCTTTATTGGACCCTTGTGGGCTAGCTGGATTGGTTAGAGGGTCAGTGGTACCTTCTGGAGAGTTGATCGTTTTTGTTTTCAGAGCCCAGTGATTGGTTCACGGCAGGCGTTAGCAGTTCAGGAGTCGATAGTTTTTGACGGCATAGGAATATTTGGAGTTTTGAGCGAGTTATGAATTTTTAAGTGATTTGAGTTAATTAATCAACTTAATGCCTTTTTATAAAGTCAAATTGACTTTATACACTTTATATCACTTAAATTATTCTAAAAAGGTGATTTAATATTTTAATCACTTAAAATATAAAAGGGCGCCCAAATATTAAGTCATGACTATTGAAAAGGACTTAATATTATTTTAAAAGATTTTAATGATGGAAACCAGGGTGTATCTTCTTGGAAATGCGTGCCTTCTTGATATAAGGCAATTTGGCAATGAGAAACCCTATTATGGATTATTTCAACTTTTCCTTTGTGTTTCTTCCTGTGCATTCTCCTGTGATCAGGGTTTGAACAATCTTCCATTGAAGAACGATTCCTCTTCGATGTTGAGCACTCTTGAGATTGTGAGAGATCAGTCGAATCAGTGTAGTTGAGAGCTTCATTCAGAGGTTCTACATGATTCAGTCAGAGTATTATAT
Organism: Sequoia sempervirens; assembly: GCA_007258455.2. Taxonomy (NCBI): domain Eukaryota; kingdom Viridiplantae; phylum Streptophyta; class Pinopsida; order Cupressales; family Cupressaceae; genus Sequoia; species Sequoia sempervirens. The sequence continues at coordinate 18,949 of VDFB02288143.1, read as the reverse complement.
ACAAATTTCCTGTTGATTGCAATAAGAAAGGGGGTTCTTCACTTGTGGCGTCCTCTTCATCAGATCTGTGGCTCCAGTAGGGTTACTACTTTTCTTTCTTCTTGGTCGTACTACTTGCATTGGGATGTGTCCATTTAGAGAGGCGTGTGAAGTGACTTGTTGAAATGCCTTCCTTTTGGATGCTTTTTGACTTCCATCTCTGGTGTCTACCTTTTTCAAAGACTTGTATCCAGTTTCGAAGAAGGAGAACTCAAATCTAGAGGCTAGGCGTCCTTATATGCCAATTTCCACCATTCTTGGTTGGCGAGCTGGCTTACTATTTTAAATAAATAATCTGGAAACATTCTGGTATGTCTATCACTTGTGATCTAATTGTTTCAATAAAATAACGCCTTCTGCATTTCCATACTGTAGAAAATAGCTATGTTTTACAGTTTATGTGCTTTTATATGTTGCGCCCCTTCTCTTCTGTCTATGAACTTTTCTCTAAAAAACTAAAATAACTCATTAAGACTTAAGAAAATACTGGGGTTTGAGTTGAGAGCCAACAGGGCTCATCACAGTGGTATCAGAGCACTGATCCTGCCAACCTGCAGGGTTAGCAGTCTTTATGCGGCCTCACCAGAATAGGTTTGACAGGTACTACTCACACAGGGGTCCTAGTTTGCAAAGAAGTACTTTTGAACCTTTTTCAGCATTTTCGTTTGACGAACAGGAAGAAGAATTGGACTTTGATAACATGGCTGACAAGGAAGCTGAAGGTTCTCGCAGGAATCCTCTCAATGAAGAGGACAGAGAGGCCAGAGGTGTGCTCAGAGGCATGGTTGCAGGCCAAGAACAGGTGGCGAATATTCTCCAGCAGCTCAGTACAAATGTTCAAAATTTGACACTACATAGGGGACAGAATCAAGATCGTGATCGAGAAGGCAGTGTTAATGGCGAACCCCATAGAAACATTGTTCCAACTCGCACCTTTGAGAGAGCTACTTGTCCTATTTTTACTAGAAACGATGTTGATGAAGTGGATGAGGTTGAACAGGGTGGTGAGATTAACTTTGCAGATAACATCATGGTTATGCATGATGAATGGGATGCACTGCCACCAAGAGTTAAGGAGCACCTTAACTTGATAGATTCATGAGCCAGAAGAGAGAACACACCAGAAGCAGGAATGACAGGAGGCCTAGAAACAAGCATAATGATCTTAGACAAGCGACCAATAAGCTTACCTTGGCGAACTTTGATGGCAGTGGTAGAGTTACAGCACATGCCTGGGTCAGTAAGTTGGACACATTCTTGACATTACGTCCCATGCCTGAGGAGGATGCCATTCGATTTGCAGCACTTCACCTTGATGGCGTGGCTCATGACTGGTGGATTCATGGCATGACTACTCTTCACCATGACCAGATTACTTCTTACCAGGTGTTCACAGATAGACTGGTAGAGAGGTTTGACAAGCATGATCCTGAACTATTTTTCAGAGACCTAGCACAATTGAAACAACTAGGTAGTTTGGAATCATATATTGGAGAGTTTCAGAGATTGGCAGTTATGGTGACAGGCATTTCTGAGAGGAGGCTGATTATACTCTTCATTGAGGGTCTTTTCGAGCCCATGAAAGGTTGGATAAAAGCTTTTGATCCACCTACTTTACAGGAGGCCATGAGGAAAGCTCGCAGTATGGAGCTTACTACACCTCGTAAGCCATTTGGCTCAAAACCATCTATCTCCTACACTGAGACCAAATCTGATCTAAAGAAGGCTGATAATGCAGATCAAAAGAAAAAATTTGCAGCCCCTTTAGATCGAGAAACAATGAATGATTTACATAGAAGGAAACTTTGTTTTTACTACAAGGGTCCGTATGACTTTAATCATGACTACCCCCTCAAACCTAAAGGGCAAAACAGGCACATGGAGTGGTTTTATGAGGGAGAAACGTTGACTGATTTTTCTGATCAGCAAGCTCCAATCTATGATACAGATGGAGAAGAATCAGAAAATGAGGCAGAAATTGTAGTAGAAACTGAGTTACAGGAGGCTCATATGTCCAGCATGCAGAGAGAGGGATCTTTCAGTTTCCGTGGGATCCTAGCTGGTCAAAGGGTCATATCTCTTCTAGATACAGGTGCAACCCACAACTTTATTGATTCACGGTTAGTGGAGAAACGGGGAATTCAAACTCAGCAGTTTGAAGGCATTCGTGTGAAGGTTGCAGATGGATACACTCTCAATTGCGAGAGGATGATACCAGACTTGCCCATGAAACTCAATAACTTTGAATTTAAGGCAGATTATTATGTTGTGAACATGGGAGGAACGGATGTAGTTCTCAGCATGAAGTGGCTTCATGCGATAGGAGAGTTCGCACTCAATTTGCATGACATGGAGATGAAATTCAAAGTTGATGGCACGAATCATGCTCTTAAAGCCATCAAGGACAGCAATGTGAAAGAAATTTCACTCCAAAGAATGAAACGTTTGATTCAACACGATATGGTAGATTGGGCTGCTGAGTGCAAGTTAATGCCTTCATAGTTGGAGCAGCAAGCTTCTTCTTACCATCCAGATGTGCAGGAACTACGAATCAAACATGTAAAGGTTTTCAGTGCTATCCCACCAGGCAGACCTCCTGATAGAGGTATTGAGCATATCATAGAGCTGGACGAGGGCACGAAACCGATCATGATCACTCCTTATCGGCACCTCAAACATCTAAAAGATGAGATTGAAAAAACTATTAAGGAACTTTTAGCTATGGGACACATCAGGCCGAGTAAGTCACCCTTTGCTTCATCAGTTGTTTTGGTGAAGAAAAAGGATGGTACACTCAGAATGTGTATTGACTACAGGATGCTCAACAGGAAGACTATTAAGAACAGGTATCCTATTCCATGGATAGATGAGTTGATAGACGAGCTTCACGGAGCTTGCTATTTCTCAAAGATTGACTTGAGGACAGGTTACCATCAGATCCGAGTCCGAGAGGAGGATATTGAGAAAACTGCATTCCGATGTCACTGTGGACAGTATGATTTTTTGGTTATGCCATTCGGTTTAACCAATGCTCCAGCCACATTTCAGTCTACTATGAACAGGGTTTTCCATCCTCACTTGAGGAAATTTGTATTGGTGTTCTTCGACGACATCCTAGTTTACAACAAATCATGGGAGGAACACATAGTTCACCTGGATGAGGTATTGAGTATACTTGACAGGGAGTCCTTGTACGCCAAGGAGTCCAAGTGTGCTTTAGGCATGGCAGAGCTTTTATATCTGGGTCACATCATCAGCGGTGCAGGAGTCAGCATGGATCCAAAGAAAGTTCGAGCTATCATCGATTGGCCTACACCTGAGACATTGACACAGCTCAGGGGGTTTGTAGGATTATGTGCCTTCTATTGTCGGTTCGTTAGTGGTTTCTCACGACATGCCGCGCCACTAACTAATTTGACTAAGAAGGGAGCCTTTGTGTGGACACCACTTGCACAGGCGTGCTTTGAGAAGTTCAAACTTCTCATGACTACATGTCCAGTCTTGGCTTTACCGGATTTCACCAGACCATTTGAGCTACATTGTGATGCCAGTGGTGAAGGTATTGGTGCAGTTATCATGCAGGATCGACACCCTATAGCTTTCGAGAGCAGGAAGCTACGAGGTCCTGAACGGAGCTACAGTATCTACGATAAGGAAATATTGGCCATCATGCATGCCATGGCCAAATTCAGGCAATACTTGGTTGGTAGTAAATTCAGTGTTAAAACCGATCATAATAGTCTGAAACATTTTCTTGGGCAGCGGGATTTGAACGAAAGGCAACAAAAATGGGTCAGTAAACATCAGTCCTATGATTTTGACATCTCCTATGTCAAGGGCACTCAGAATGTGGTTGCTGATGCTTTATCTCGCCGACCTCACTTGAGCTCCATTACTCAGATTGCAGAGGATTGGAGACATATGATAGTAGCGGAGTATGCTAAGAACCCATGGGCTTCTAGCATAGTAGATGGGACAGTACAGGATGATAGATATTCACTTGTAGATGATCTTATCATTTACAAAGGGAGGATATTACTAGTACCAGGTTCTGAGATGAGGGACAGAGTATTGAGATCTTTTCATGATTCACCCATGGCAGGACATCCCGGTTACTTTAAGACCTACAGGCAGGTACGGGAGAGATTCTCTTGGAAGGGTCTCAAATCATTTGTTCTTCAGTATGTCAGGGAATGCCTTGTTTGTCAGCAGAACAAGCAAGAACATACATACCCTGCAGGTTTACTCCAGCCGCTTCCTATCCCTGAGAGGAAGTGGGAATGCTTGTCTATGGACTTCATTACGGGCTTGCCGAAAGCTCAAGGGAAAGACAACATTTTTGTGGTAGTAGATCGGTTGACGAAGTATGCACATTTCTTCTCAATCACTACTACACACACAGCTACTCAGGTGGCAGATTTGTTCTTCCGAGAGGTATTCAGGTTGCACGGTTTGCCTCGGAGCATAGTCAGCGACAGGGACAGCGGGTTTATGAGTAACTTCTGGCAGGAGTTATTCAAACTTTGCGGAACATAACTCACTCCGAGTACCAGCTACCACCCACAGACAGATGGGCAAATTGAGATAGTCAACAAATGGGTGGAAGGATACTTGCGGAATTACAGTTCAGGACAGTAGAAGGCATGGGTGAGGTGGTTATACCTTTGTGAGTATTGCTACAACACCACTCATCACATGAGCATTCAGATGACACCATACCGAGCATTATATGGATATGATGCTCCGAGCTTTCTAGACTTATTGCTGAGTAATAGTAGAGTACCTAGTGTTGGTGATTTATTATAGGAGAACCAGGATATTATGAGAGCACTCAGAGAGAATATACAGAAAGCTCAAAATCAGCAGAAGAATATGCTGATTAGAGGCGAGTAGAGCGATCTTTCGAGATCGATGATTTGGTGTATTTGATGCTTCAGCCTTATAGGCAGTCCACCCTTCGTAAGAAGGGCGCCGAGAAACTTAAGACGCGATACTATGGACCCTTCAGAGTTGTTAGACGTTTCGGTGAAGTGGATTATGAGTTGGATCTTTCGATGGACAGTAAGGTTCACAACGTGTTCCATGTGTCGCGCCTCAAAAAGGCGTTGGGACAACAGGTGTTTCCTTCTATTGATTTACCACCCCTGGATGATGAGGGGAAATTGATTTTGATACCTGAGGCCATTCTGGATTCCAGAGAGAGTCATCTTTGGAGGCGGGTTATCAGGGAATACTTGGTAAAGTGGAAAGATCTACTGGCAGAGGATGCTACTTGGGAGAGTGACAGTATTCTTCAGCATCCGGCTTTGAGTTTGCTTGTGGACAAGCAAATTCGGGGAGGGCGAACTGTGATGTCCCCGCTCTAGTCGGTTCTCGGGAACAGTGTGTTAGCCCTTTATTGGACCCTTGTGGGCTAGCTGGATTGGTTAGAGGGTCAGTGGTACTTTTTGGAGAGTTGATCGTTTTTGTTTTCAGAGCCCAGTGATTGGTTCACGGCAGGCGTTAGCAGTTCAGGAGTCGACAGCTTCTGACGGCATAGGAATATTTGGAGTTTTGAGCGAGTTATGAATTTTTAAGTGATTTCAGTTAATTAATCAACTTAATGCCTTTTTATAAAGTCAAATTGACTTTATACACTTTATATCACTTAAATTATTCTAAAAAGGTGATTTAATATTTTAATCACTTAAAATATAAAAGGGCGCCCAAATATTAAGTCATGACTATTGAAAAGGACTTAATATGTAAGAGGCCAGGTGTCTCTCAGCCCAAACCCTTAACTGGAAACGAAGATTTTTGTCTGTTTTGTATTTTTTTGTGTTTTTGATGGTTTTTTGCAATAAACAGTGAATTGCGATTTTGCTCTAGAAGGCTTTAAAAATTCATAAAAAATAAATAAATAATAACTACGCATCAATATTGATCTCCAGATGAAGGCGCATACATATATTCACTTCCAGAACTCAAATGATAAATGAAATCGATTACAAAGAGATAAAACAATATTTTATTTGAAAAGAACCTGTAGACTTGCAGGCGCCAGAAAACAAAGAAGAATGGTACGGCTGAATGAAAAGATTAATCTCCAGACTCTGAAAGCGATGCAGAAGCTCCAGATACCCTAGGCGCACCAGATCCAATCAACAGAAGATAATAACTGAAGGCGTATTTCTCTAGGATGAAATGTACGGCTTTTGCTGGTACAAACAGTACGACCCAACAACAACAATCAATATGGTATGGCTGCAATAAATGAAGTGCCAGATCTCTGCAATATAATCTCTGTTAAGTCGCCTCAAACCATTGATGAGTAAACTCTGCAAAACTCTGCCTGAATCGAATCAATAAGCTCAACTACAACCTCTGTATGAAGTCACCGAGTTTGACAATCTTCAACTGGTATTCCACAGCCTCAGTATGCTAGATCTTGAAGAGGTATCGTTCTTCAAAATCAAACGTCTGCTGAAACCCTAGGTTTTGCAAACTTCAATGCTCAGAGCAAAATAAGACAAATTGAATAATCATGACATTCGAGTTCGATTTGTCTTAGCAGTCAATATATACCCCTCTTGAGAAATTCGACCAAACCCTCCTTTTAATAATCATTTAAATAAATGATTAAATTCGCCTGTTTGGACTTAGGAAAAATATTTAATAATTGGCGCCCCCATCATTAATGAATAAATACTTATTCATTATATTAATTACGCCACTTTATTATAAAGTATTAAAATACCTTATAATACGCCATTATCATAATATTTAAATACATTAATAAAGTGACTTTATAATATAAAGTCAAAATATTAATTATTTAATAAATCATTAAATACTCCATTATTTTTCCATCTGACCAACAAACTGATGCACTGAGTCGAATCTGAGTTGACTAGCTGAACCAGGTGCCCTGCCAAAAATAGCAGCTTCCGCTTGCCTGACTTACTAAAAATAGTATCTGAAAAACCTCTCAGAACGACTCTGCAAAGGCCTAACCTGAATCAACTGAAAGAATGAAGCTCCTGAACACCGGGTAACTGCCTCAATTGATCCTCTACACATATCTGTCAGCCTACGAGGACCAGAATGATAGGCTAACCTCAAATCCAGCTGTGCTGACTAGGCAGGGGACATCATATAATATTATTTTAAAAGATTTTAATGATGGAAAAAAAGGCGTATCTTCTTGGAAATGCGTGCCTTCTTGATATAAGGCAATTTGGCAATGAGAAACCCTATTATGGATTATTTCAACTTTGCCTTTGTGTTTCTTCCTGTGCATTCTCCTGTGATCAGGGATTAAACAATCTTCCATTGAAGAACGATTCCTCTTCGATGTTGAGCACTCTTGAGATTGTGAGAGATCAGTCGAATCAGTGCAGTTGAGAGCTTCATTCAGAGGTTCTACATGATTCAGTCAGAGTATTATATACAGATTTCCTGTTGATTGCAATAAGAAAGGGGGTTCTTCACTTGTGGCGTCCTCTTCATCAGATCTGTGGCTCCAGCAGGGTTACTACTTTTCTTTCTTCTTGGCCATACTACTTGCATTGGGATATGTGTCCATTTAGAGAGGCGTGTGAAGTGACTTGTTGAAACGCCTTCCTTTTGGATGCTTTTTGACTTCCATCTCTGGCGTCTACCTTTTTCAAAGACTTGTATCCAGTTTCGAAGAAGGAGAACTCAAATCTGGAGGCCAAGCGGTCCTTATATGCCAGTTTTCACCATTCTTGGCTGGCGAGCTGGCTTACTGTTTTAAATAAATAATCTGGAAACATTTTGGTATGTCTATCACTTGTGATCTAATTGTTTCAATAAAATAATGCCTTATGCATTTCCATACTGTAGAAAATAGCTCTGTTTTATAGTTTATGAGCTTTTATATGTTGCGCCCCTTCTCTTCTGTCTATGAACTTTTCTCTAGAAAACTAAAATAACTCATTAAGACTTAAGAAAATACCAGGGTTTGAGTTGAGAGCCAGCAGGGCTCATCACATAATTCGATTTCCCCAAAGTTCCAAATGATGAATATTTTATTGAATAAGAAATAATACAATTCCCAAAGTTCAAATGTTGAATATTCGATTGATTTGGAAATAATTCGATTTCCATAGTTGAATGATAATGATTATATATTTTATTATATATATATCATTATAGTTTTAAATATATTAAACATATATAACTATAATATATATATATAATCTTTAATATTTAAGTACATATATATATATGCAAATTTAAAAGGCAATAATAATAATATTATTAATATCCACATAATATAGGATGTGTGCATATATACATATATATATATATACCTATATATACCTCTATGTACATGTATGTCTAGGTATACCATATTGATGCATCCGTATGAGCATATCCATCTACCAACGTACGCTTGTATCGATATGTGTATACATATGGATACGTGTATATACTATATATATGTATACATGTCCACATCTGTTTCACATACATCCATTTACGTTACAATCATTATGATTGTAATATCACAAGACAGATACATAGATAAACATCACTCATAAATGCACACAGAAGTAGACAAAACTCCTAATGCACACATACAAGCTACAATTGACTTACCTATAATCTACACAAATTGACTCAGTTCACTCAGTCTAAGGTGACGTCTATGTATGCTCAGATAGTTCACTATACCGATTATCCGACCAAGCTCTTCTCCTGAATGATACTTGCCCTCCACCTGGAGGAATGGTTCATATACCTGCATCCACTGACATAATCTCACGGCAATCATATGTTCATAACACTAGCAGTTTACATAAACATCTTCAAAGTTAGAATAACAATAATTCAATAACCATCTATTCTCATTTATGTAGTATATCACCATGAATAACATCAACTGAGATAACATCAAATGAAAACAACATCAAGTGAGATAACATTCATATTGAAAACAAGGTACAAGCATCATTAATTCATCTCTAGAATTCACATTACATTTATATTTACCCTATCTAGTAAAGGTAAATAGTAACTTCACAATTTGGGGTGTAACACAAACTCAACAAAATGCCGAATTGAGCAAAAACCATGACTTACTAAAAATAGTAAGCTCCCAGGAAGGCTATCAAAAGCTGATGCATGTTACCTCATTATGAAGCTCTCAAAAAACCCAGAAAAAACCACCAAACATGCATCAAAAATACACAAATGCAAGCCTTCAAAAACACCTCTGAAAGTGGAAACCCTAATTTGCACATCTGAGTAGCCTACGGATTTCCGAAAATAGGCTATCAGTCCACAATGAGATCATCACTGAGAAGGGGACATTACATTCCGCCCTCCCCAAGATTGCTGGTCTCCAAGCAATCGCAAATCAAGATGTTGCAAAATTTGCTTATTCTCCCATGTAGCATCCTCAAAAGGCAGGTTCTTCCATTTAACCAAATACTCTTTAATTGATCTCTTCTTCAAAGAGCGTTCTCTAGAATCAATAATTGCCTCAGGAATCAAAATTAGCTATCCTTCTTCATCTAACAGAGGGCAAATCTGAAGATGCAACAACATTATGACCAAGAGCCTTCTTGAGCCTAGAATCATGAAACACATTGTGCACCTTGTTGTTTGATGGTAATTCTAACTCATAAGCCACTTCACCCACTCTTCTAATGACCTTGAATGACCCATAAAATCGTGGCTTACGTTTTTCAGCTCCACTCTTCTTGAGAGTAGACTACCTGTAAGGTTGGAGCCTCAAATATACTAAGTCACAAACCTCAAAAGAGCGCTTAGTACACTACTGGTCAGCATATAACTTTTGTTGATTCTAAGCATGATGGAGATTGTCTTTCAAAGACCTTAGAATGTCCTGTCTTCGCTGCAACATGTCCTTCGCCTGTGGAGCTCTACAATCACCAAACAAATATCAACAAAACTAGGAGCCTCATATCCATACAAAGCCATGAAGGGAGACATTCTGATTGACATGATAAGATGAATTATAATAATATTCACCCAAATGGAGCCATCTCACCCACACCTTTTGCTGCCCTGAAATATAATTTTTGAGATACCCTCTAACCATTTGTTAACAATCTCTGTCTGACCATCAGTTTGAGGGTGATAACTAGTGCTTGGAGTAAGCACTGTACCACACAATTTAAACAATTCTTGCCAAAAGGTGCTAAAAAATTTACTATCTCTATCACTTACAATATTCTTTGGAAGCCCATCCAAACGAAACACCTCATGGAAGAACAAATCAGCCACCTGAGTTGTTGTAAAAGTGCTGGTAATGGCCAAGAAATGAGAAGGCTTGGTCACTCTATCTACCACAACAAAGATGCAATCCCTCCCTTGCACCTTTGGCAACCCGGTTATAAAATCCATAGAAAGACTTTCTCGTTTCTGATTTGGAATGGGTAGGGGCTGCAAGTAACCAGCAGGAAAAACATGCTCATTTTTATTCATTTGACACACATGACACTCCTTTATATATTGCAAGACTTCATTTTTCAGCCCTTTCCATGTAAATCTTTCATGAATTTTCCTGTAAGTCTTGAAGAAACCTAGGTGGCCAGCAAGAGGATTGTCATGAAATGATTGTAAAATCTTCTTCTTAAACTTAGAATCTGGTGCCAAGAAGATTCTATTTTTATATTGGATCAGCCCATCAACCAACTTGTATCTATCATCCTACAAATTGCCTTCAACAATGCTAGTTGCAAAGGAATTTTTAGCATAATCTACTAAAATCTGCTCCTTCCAATCTGCAGAAATTTTAGTTAAGGAGCATAGATGAGGCTTTCTTGACAAAGCATCAGCAACTATATTATTTTTCCCTTTGACATATTCAATGTCAAAGTCATAAGCTTGAAGCTTACTCACCCATTTTTGCTGCCTCTTGTTTAAATCCTTCTGATGCATGAAATGTTTAAGACTGTTATAGTTTTAACAATGAATTTACTCCCAACCAATTATTGCCTAAACTTGGCTAATGCGTGCATGATTGCAAGCATTTCTTTGTCATAAATTGAATAAGACTTTTCAGCTGCTCTTAATTTTCTACTCTCAAAGACAATGGGATGCTTATCTTGCATGAGAACAGCTCCAATCCCTTCTCCGGAAGCATCACACTGCAATTCAAAAGTTTTGGAGAATTCTGGTAAGGCCAACACATGACACGAGCTCATGATCTGCTTGAACTTGTCAAAAACCCCTTGAGCATTTTGAGACCATGCAAATGCCCCCTTTTTGGTGAGGTCGGTCAATGGAGCAGCCATATGAGAATACCCTTTGACAAACCTTCAATAGAATCCACAAAGGCACAAGAACCCCTTCAGATGTGAAGTTCTTAGGTGGAGGCCAATCCATAATAGCCTTAATTTTGTTAGGATCAACTCTAACTCCCTTAGAGTTGATTATGTGACCAAGGTAGAGTAGTTCTATCAACCCAAACTTGCACTTTGATTCCTTGGCATAAAGGCATTCTGACTCAAGAATACTAAGCACCTCATCCAAGTGCTTAAGATGCTCCTCCCATGATTTGCTATAAATGGGAATATCATCGAAGAAGATCAAAACAAACTTTCTCAACTGCTTTTGAAAAAATTTGTTCATACAAAATTAGAAAGTTGCAGGAGCATTAGTCAAAACAAATGGCATGACTAAAAATTCATAATGCCCAAAATGACATCGGAAAGCAGTTTTCTCGATGACTGACTCCCTCATTCTAATTTGACAGTACCCAGATTTGAGATCAATCTTTGAAAAATACATTGCACCATGGAGCTCATCAAGAAGCTCATCAATTTTGGGAATTGGATATCTATTCTTAATAGTTTTCTGATTTAACACATGGTAATCAACACACATGCACATGGTACCATCTTTCTTCTTAACAAGAACTACAGCTAAAGCAAAAGGACTCTTGCTTGGGCAGATATGGCCCATCTCCAAGAGTTCTTTGATGGCCTTTTCAATTTCATCCTTCTGCTTCTTGGGGTACCAGTAGGGAGTAGTGATAACCGGTTTGGCCCCATCTTCAAGTTTAATAATATGTTCAATCCCTCTTTTAGGCGATCTCCCTGGAGGTATACTGCCAAACACTTTACTCCTCTTTGTAATCAAAGACTGAACATCAGGATGGTAGTGCCTTTTGTCTTCCACTGGATTAGATGGCAAGATCAAACATTTTGCTGCCCATTCAACCTGATCATGCTGAATCAACTTCACAATTCTTTTGAAAGACACAATTTGAGGACCTCCATTAGATAATCCTCTTAACACCACCATTTTTCCATCTACTTGAAACTTCAGCTCCATCATTTTCAAGTTCAAAGTAATCTCTCCAAGAGATCGCAGCCACTGAATTCCAAGCACAACATCAGTTTCTCCAATGCCAACTACATAAAAATCATCTTTAACATCATAATTCCCTAGTTGCATGGACAAATTGGAGATCTTTCGGTTGCAAGATATTGTGAAGCCATCTGCCACCATGACTTTGAATCCTTCAAATTCTTCAGTCTTAAGCCCTCTTCTTGCAACTAACCCTTCATCAATAAAGTTATGTGTTGCTCTTGTATCAATGAGAGTAACCATCCTTTGCCCACCAAGCATACCACGAACTTTAAAAGACTCATTTTTTTGAAAGCTTGTTAATTGAGAAAATGTATCTCCACTTCCTTTCCCTCTTTCAGGTTCAACTGGAGCTCTTTCATCATCACTATACTCATGTTCACATTGTTCTGAAAAATCAGATTTTGATTCATAATCTGATAGGCTCCCGTGTGATGTGAAAGACCTTTACCATAGCATCTATGCCCTCTAGACCATGGTTCACGGCATGTGTAACAAACCCCCTCTTTTCTTAGCTTCTCTCGCAACTCTTCATCCATCTTGGTGGGAAACTTTCTGGATGGAAGAGGTAAATGTTTCTTCTCCTTTTTATGAGCAAGGGGTTTTGAAGAAAACTTAGGCCTTGGAGCAGCCAATTCCATACTTCTAGCTTTCCTTATTACTTCTTCAAGACACAGTGGAAAAATAGTAGGCTTTGATGCCACTGTAATATTCCCCCTTAATTTTTTTCCAATTTTATCACAATAAACCAGCACCAAACCATTAATTAGCATTAGCACCAAATACAAACCAGCTTGTAAAATAACCCTCACCAAGATACTAGTGTGGGCGAGGTGATAGCATATGGTTCCGGGGATCGTTAGCAACTGGAAGGAAGATACAAATTATTGTAGGCAACTGGCTGACCATGAATGAAAGTAAATACAAATAGGTGGATAACTGACCATGAATTCCGCACTACCACTTATTCAGCGGGGGGAATATTCTTTTGCTCTACCACTTATTCAATAGGCGGAAAAATAACAAAATGAAAGTGAATTATTTAACGCAACCACTTTTCAGTGGGAGTGTATACAATATATATAAATTGCAGCAATAAAGAATGACTATTAGTACTACTAACCAACCTTACAATGACGTGAATTATAGCTACAAAACACATTAGAATGAGGGTCAATCATAACCAAAGAATTAATGATACTATCCTTAATTTTTACAATATATACAATCTAATTTTAGCCTCAAATAAACAGAAAACCAGAATTAATCCAAGTCTAATTAGAAACAGTAAAACACAGAAAATCAGACCAGCAACATTAAAACTCACTGAAATGGACGAAACTTCTCTGATACAACTCAGAATGCCTCCAAACCACAGTCAAACAACAGCTAGAAGCAAGGCGTCCAACTTCATTAGGAAACTCGAGCCAAAAACAAAAGAATACAAAAGGCACGAATTCCAATGCAAACCAAGAATGGTATGGCCCCCTCAAGGAGGTCGACTTGCCACCAAAAATCAGAAACTCAGAGATAAAATCTGCAAACTTGCAGAACTGGGCACCCTCCACAGTTGCAAAGCTTGGGCCAGTACCCAGAATGAAACAAAAATCAATGGTGAAGCTATCAGCAGAAAACCACTTCAGCCATGATGTTCAGCAGCAATCATAAACAGATTATACAGCAGCAACTTGTTTATAAAATTCTAAGCTCAATTCCGTACTTCTAAGTGAAGCACAATCTCAATCAACCACCTAGGCAGCCATAGTTTCAAGCCCGAAGGATGGATTGTTTGCTAAGCTTCCCCTTAGCCAGGTTCTGGATTCAGTCCAACAGTATAACTTTACAATAATCTTCAAGCATCCTCAACACTTCTCAAAGCATCAATTTATAAGCTCAAATGGCAAATGAAGCAACTTGTAACTCCCAGCAAGAAAACTCTTCAAATTCTCAAAAGGACGTCCACCTCAAAGCATTTTCAAAATATTTTAAACTCTTCATAATCTCCTCAAGTCGTCCCACTTTAAGATGCAACAATAAAACATTCTAAATAAACATTAAATGCTCAAGTGGTCAACCCCTTATGTCCCCATCTTTAAAATGACTTGAAGTCATTAAGCCTAGGCATGGGGGTACAACTGCAAAACATAAAAATTGACTAAGTATGGAACTCAGTCCAAAGAGGTAGCCAAAACCAACACCAAAATTGAAACTGATAGATTGCCAAAAATAGCATGATGACCAAAGCTGAACTGCTGATGATGCCACTGCCAAAAATAGACTTACTAAAAATAGCAAATGCCAGAAATAGTAAGTTTACTTCAAACTCAACAAAATGCCGAACTAAGCAAAAAACATGACTTACTAAAAATAGTAAATTCCTAGGAAGGCTGTCAGAAGCTGATGCATGTTACCTCATTACGAAGCTCTTAGAAAACCCAAAAAAAACCACCAGACATGCATCAAAAATACACACATGCAAGCCTTCAAAAACACCTCTGAAAGTGGAAACCCTAATTTGCACATCTGAGTAGCCTACGGATTTCCGGAATAGGCTATCAGTCCACAATGAGATCATCACTAAGAAGGGGACATTACATTTTGTTATTCTAATCATCAAATATATCTCAAATATTAGAGGACTTATTCAATATTGCATTGATATCACTTCCTTTAGCTGTTGTCTAAACCATGTTTAGGCAATTTTTCAGAATGTCCTTATGGATTCAAGTGGGTTCTACAAAGATTATACAATCTCATAGACAGGCTCAAGAATACAAGTGCTAAGCCCTTGTTTATTATAGATTGTAAAATATAAAATGATATAATTTATAAAAGCTTATTCACTGGTTATAACTTATAAAATATTTCCCCATTTTAGTTCCAGTCCTGGTTATAACTTATAAAGATACTGTTTGCTAAACAAGTTTGAGGGCACCACACTAAACTTCAGGAAATTCAGGGTAGCATCATCTAGCTATAAAGAGTTGTTTGTTGCCCCAAGGCAGTTTCAACTCCAAGGACTGTTTACTTATTTATGAATTGTTTACTGACTTGCATTGGGTTAACTTGTAAGTTACAAGCTTTCTATGGCACTTTCAATCATTTTCCCTTCAAGCTTCCTATTAGTATATATACTTGTAAATTGTGTTTCGAAATGTTTATTTTAAATTTAAATTGAAGCTTAGTCTATGATCTCTTTACTGGTCATCCAATTAAGGGGACATGCTGCATACATCGTACAATTGTTATTTGATTTTTGAACACATAACATTCCGATAAAGCTTAAGCCATAATTTCTGTCTGTAAATAACCTTCTAGAAAGATACATGTTAGATATCTGACATCTCAAATATTTGTATTAATTTGCTTCAAAGGAGTCAATAAATTCTGTTTGCATGTTAGTTGCAATGTTGCATCAAGGTGGTCTCTAAGGTAAGCCATAGAGATCAGATATATACTTTTCTTGATTGTTCATAAATATTGTCTGAAGTGCACCCATTATCCTTTCTATATATCTGGCAGAAGAGGGAAGTCTGTTTGCCATATTGTTTCATTCCTAGATGAGGTGGATCAACTTTTTAAGCTAAAGCCTATGTACATACCTTGGCAAAATGTATCATCTTTATCAATGTAAAGAAAGACCAGCTATTTCAACTGCACAACCTGATCTCCATGTGCATTGCACCACATTATGGTTCTTATTTCAAAATACAAACATCTGCTTTCATTCTGAAAACTACAGATGCATGACTTCAGTTTTTTTAATGACAGGTACGCATTTTCACTGTCATGGATGATCAAGTTTTGGATGCGTTTTGTGAACGTTTAAGGCAGCGTCTTTACATACGTGAAAGTGAAATCCTTCACATAGGCCATCCAATTGATAAAATGATATTTATTGTCCGTGGAAACTTGGAGAGTATTGGCAAAGATTCTGGCACAGTAACACTTTCTGGAGGAGATATCTGTGGTGAAGAACTTCTCACATGGTGCCTTGAGCATTCTGGAGTGCAGAAAAGTAAGGACCTTTGTCACTCTTATAATTTTGTACACAAAATAGTGTTGGAAGTTCTTTCTTTTTCATATTCATGTTAAATACTTCTTTGATTCTTAATATTCATGCGTCGTATTTGTATTCATTCAGTATAATTCCATCTTAAAGAACATGTTCCCCTGCTTAATATTTCCAATTTAAGGAGCTTTTATGTTGATAAAAAATGTTACAGATGTAGTCTTCCTTTCCTTTATTTTCTCTATTCAGCATCTTCTCTGCTCACAGTCCTACATCCATTTTTGTATCATAGGGTTAGAATAGTAGGTGCTTAGTTTCTTATCAATACATACCCAGAATTTGCTCGATCTTGATATATGTGCAGACTTGGGAGGATACTTTTATTTTTTCTTTAAAGATAAAATGGTTGTTGGTTAGATCATGACCATTAGGTTCACTGTTGCATGAATATTAACATAATATGGATTACATCCAACACAGCCCCTTTTCTTTGTTATTTGGGCGATTCCTCTGTCAGATTCATCAATGACCAACTCTTCTTGAAAATTGGTGAAGCCATGGAAGCAATGACTATGCCTTAGTATATTTTGTGCCCACAACCACCTACTCCTCTATTGCTTCTGCTGCTTTGAGTTTCCTGACTCACCTCTATAAGGTTGACAGTTGTTTTTTTAGTGATGGTTGTTCTCTAGTGGTGTGGGTGGCCTCAACATCAATCTTGCTTTAGCTAGGCATTCTTTGCCTCTAGCTTCCTAATACACTTGGAGCCTGAGTCACTTCCACTTCAATATCTCCATCTTTAATGATACATTCATGGCTGTAATGAAGTATACTATACATTGATGTGCTTCAATCAATGATCATGTATCCACTTGGCCTATATTTTTTATTAGAGCATGTTGTGGTATAAGGAAATGATGAGTCCACATCATATATGTTTGACGTTTACATTTCTATTTTACTATAAGCATACTATTTCTACATATTGATTATTTCAATCTTATCATAAATAATAGTCATGCCCTACTAGTGGAGGCATCCATGTCATGGCATTTCTCTTAGGAAAGGTGTCTCAAAACTGCTCTTAATGTTGATAACAATAAAATGCAATTTCTGGGCTCTAGAGATATTTTTTGGCTCTGAAAATTATTGAAATTGGCTTTAACCAACTAAAGCTGGTTTTGGTGACGTGGAGCTCTTTGAGATCTTTAGTTTGAAATAAAAATGCTCAACCAGCTTTCTAGATCAAAAGTTACAGCCTCTGAAAGTTAGGCCTCCCACATTAGAGATGTAAGTGTATCTATGATGCATAAGAGAGTTACACAAGTTGACCAAGAACATTCACCAACTTGACATGTCATTATGACTATCACAGAGCATCTTTGAAAGGCTTGAATAAGACAAATTGGAGTGCCCAAGTTGGGAGGATAACTATGAAATATTCCGAGCCAAATTTTTTCAATTTTCAAATTACAATCAAAAATGCAACACACCCGTTAGGGTTAGATAAATCAAACCAGCAGTTACAATATAACTCTTTGCCAAGAATGCGCACTCAATCTCAACAAGAGAGAGGCTGTCATATGGCAAGAGGATCGTCAGTACATTAATCAGAACTGCAACTGGAAGTAACTCTAACCAAGAATGGCGCCAAGTGATGGCGAGCATATGGTCAGAGGGTCTTAATTGAAATGCTTATACAAAAACTCTAACCAAGAATGCGCCGGCGAACGACGAGCATGTGGTCAGAGGATCCCTACCATCTAATATACTGAAAGCAAACTCAACACCAAGTATGTGCTACCCAATTCCAGAATGGAAATGAGGCGACCATATGGCGGAGCAATTACATGAAATACAATACTGGAAATGGAGCTCAACGCCAAGTATGTGCACTCCTATCCAAGATGAATAGGCGCTATCATATGACGGAGCAACTAAAAGTAAATACAATAGACTGAGCAAGGATTAGTCTCTTCCACGAAATGTGGGAAATATAATAAAGAGCTTACAAATGTGAATATTGGCTGGTTAGTACTACTAACAGCCTTACAATATAATATATCTCCTGCAAGCACGATGGATTATAGTGATAATCAAACCGCTGAAATGTAGAGCTACTCCAGAATGATTAATATGACTAAGATAAACAATCCCAGCCCTATTAATAATTTTACTAAGTCTGATATGACAGATCTGCAGTTAAAATGGTGAAATCAGCAACTCCAAAACTAACTTAAATGCTCATACCTCTCTCAATACTCACTCATTTAACTTGAAATCAGTTGCAAAACATTCTAATGATGATGACAATGAAGATGGATCACAAAAACTTCTCACAAAGACCCCTATTTATTTTGCACGACTTCCAAAGCACTTACGAAGTGAAATTGCCTGCAAGCAAGGGTGATTTACTTTAGATAATTCATAGACTTCAAATAAAATTCTGGAAAGTTGCACATATGGTCGCCCTACATAGGAAAATAGATTGGAACAGTACCCAGAACAATATTATTTCTGTTTCTTGAGTTGTGAGTAAAAACAACCTAC
>VDFB02288142.1:0-18087 GCA_007258455.2 Sequoia sempervirens | reverse complement strand
GAGGAAAATAGAGCCAAATCTATAAATTTTGGATTATTTTTGGGGCGTGAAGTATGCCATATAAATATCCAAATAATATCATGCGAAAATAGAAGTTTTGAGCCAAACTCATTTGCCCATAAATATATAACTAGTTGTAAATGAGCTTAAACATTAGTAAATGTGATTGCATAGCAACAAATGAATACCCACGACATTATTATGGTTGTATGAGGAAAATAGAGCCAAATGTATAAATATTGGTTTATTTTAACATCATGCTATTTTAAGGGCCTGAAGTATGCCATATAAATATCCAAATAATATCATGTGAGAATAGAAGTTTTGAGCCGAACTATTCTTAAATATTTGGGTCCAACTAGTTTACACATAAGATAGTTACCATTTTTATGAGTAAAATTTGTATGAGGGTAGTATTAAATTAGACCCTACAATATAAAATGTCATTGAAAGTAGATAGATATTGAAGCTTTGTTACTAGTCATCTTAAAACATGTTCGCTCTATTTTTGGTTGAACTCAAGGTCAATATTGTAACCCTTTTAGTAGGTATAATTGTAAATGCAAATAAATATCTTTTAAATAGTTGTCATTCATTATTTATAAATGTTTTGACCATCTTGTAGCAAGGTCACGCAGCTAGGCGAAAGTGGGTAGAAACAGTGGTGGAGGTCGATGGTCGAATGGTTACAACTTCTTTATATTACTGAAATAAATATTACAAGATACAATAAATAAAACTATATGCAATTATTCTTTCTAATAATCAAGATTGTACTAGGTGCAAGGGTAGAGCATACTCAAATATTTGCAAACTCAAACTCTAAAGACTCACTAAGACTCTAAGGTGACTAACACAAAGGATGTCCGTTACACTTCACAAGAAATTATTTATAGATCCAAAATGACCTGAAAAACGGGTAAAAAGGAATCATACCAACATTATAACTAAATTGGTAACAAAAATGGAGGTATATCATAGCAAAATTTTGGCTGACAGTGGCAATCCTTATACAATAAAGTTATGTCAGATGATAAGTATTGTAACCATCATAACTCCCATTAGAACTAGTGTCAGGGGATGTGAACCATAATTCAAGATTAATATTGTTGTATACATCATCCCAAGTTAATGGCTTCCATTTGGCATGGATATGAAATTTATGATGGATATGCTTGATACTTATCATAAACTAATTTTGGAACAAAGATTCCTATTTTAATCGATTATTGATGATGGTAATGGTAACCATATCTTGTGTAAATGAATAATCAAGATTGATGTGTTGGGGTCCAGCATAACAAAATAATTCTCTAATCTAATCAGAGGGTCTTGTAGCACAGGTTATAACCCAATTGAAATAAGGACGTCTGACAACATTGATCAACTACACATATTGCTTATCGGTTTCAATTTTGAGAATAGTAAAATCTTCGTAGTCATTTCTATAATAATGAGGAGTGGTGATACAACCAAGATGTTCTAGACTTTTAGTATTAGTTGTTGCATTCTACAAAGTATTTTTTATTTACTCCTTTCATTAGAATGTCTCTTTGAGCTAATTGACTTAGTCCTTTGAAAAACACATTGAATTCTTCTTGCATATCAAAACCTGGATAGCTTGGTTGGTTGGAGCACGAAGCTATCATTAGTTGATTCAACAACATTTGAGATTTCTTTAGATTTTTCTTTTGGTATTTCTTGGATTTTGACTAAGAAGAGTACTCAAGACTATCAAAATGTTCAGAACAAAAGGAATTTTCTTGATAAAATGGTTATGTAGGAGTAAAAGAACAATCTTCTAGGAAAATATCAAAATCATCGAGCCTTTTGTATTACATTTTTTACTAGTTTTTCAATTGGTTTAGCTTTTACTTCTACTAAAGATGATGATGAAGATGAAGAAGGAATTATATTCAAAGGAAGATTCTTTCTTTTCTTCATCCTTTAACAATTCTAAAGCATTAGCTAAATCTTCTAATTTATCATCAACTTTATCAAATATTGTAGGAATTGGAGCCATATCATCACCAATCTTATGTAGATTATTCAAAATTTGGTTAGAGTTTGTCAATATTTTTGTAATTTGTTGTCTATCATCATTTTGTTTCTTTTCCAAATTATTCACTATTGTATGAGTTTCTACCACAAACATTTTCTAATTTTGATACCTTTTTATCTATAGTATTTACAACTTCTTTTATATTCAAAACATCTTTACACAAATCGTCTAGATTTTTTTGAAGATGATCATAAAACCTTGCAATATAGTTCATTGTCTAAAATCTAATGATGGTTCCTCTTCTTCTACCTTTGAAGGTTGGAAAGCATATTGAAACATAGACACGGATCCATTTGTTGTCTTATAATATCCTCTGGGAGGAGGCCATCTCCATATTTATACAAAGTAAAATCTTCTTCCTTAGACCACTTGAGTGTTCCTTCTCTAGGAAAAGTTTGAACCATTCCATAAAAAGGGTGTGTGTTTCCTTCATGAGTTTTTTCCTTTTCTTTTTCTTTTTCTTTGCTAGAAGGATCTAGACCTTGATTAATAGGTTCATCTTCTAATTCAATAATTAAATTAGATTTTTTGTGATTGGAAGATGAACTGAAAGAAGATCTAACATATTGAAAATAATCCTCAAAAGGATTATTACACAATTGTTTAGAAGACACGCTTCTAGGAATAATATTTATCTTATTTCCTTTGACTTCATGAACTGGCTATGTAGCTTCTAACAATTTGGATGCTACATTTCACATCCAATCAAGTTTCCATCCTAAAGGGATATCAATAGTATTTTCCTGCCTTTTGTAGTTGGACTTCACTATTAAGGGTTTGGCATAGGGAAAATTTTCAAGCATCTTAGGGTGATTGGTATTGGTCATGGAATACAAAAACTTGTATTTGGATAGAAGCATATTTGAATTTTTCAAACATTTTTAGACCATAAAGGGAAGAGAAGATTCCCCAGCAATCCAAAGATCCATGTTTTACTTTTGAACACCCATGGTCTCTAGTAGCTAAAGTGAGGTTAGGATAAAAGGCAAAACAAACAGAATTTTTAGACAATCTAAATAAACTTGATAACTAACAGGCATATTCATATTAAACTTTTTTTCTGTCTCACAAAGCTAAATATGTAGCATGTTAGATATTCTCAGACACATATGATTCTATAGAGACAACAATTACACCAAAATTTATAAAATTGGCATCCTTTTATTTTCTAATGTATTCAATTTCTTCTCCAAGAAGAACATATAACATTTTGATTTTGGAAGGTTTGAGCAAGATCATATTCTAAGGTTAATTCAACAAACTTCATTCTAGGAATCATAAATTGTTTAAAACTTGATCTAGAGACCAAATTTTTCAAAGGATTAGGATGTAAAACTCTTCTTATATACAAAATTAACAATGGATTAGGTCTTAATGTTTGTAGCATTGATCTTCTAGATAAAATTGGTGTGGACAAGAATCTTATAGAACCTAATGATGTTTGTATTCATGGATTTGATAATGTTAGTAGGCAACCATTGGGGATGATCACAATACCCATTAAGGTAGGGTGTGTGGTTTTTCCCACCCTTGTCCATATCATGTTAGTACCTCTTTCATACAATATTCTCTTAGGTAGACTATGGATTCACGCCATGAAGGGAGTCTCGTCTACTCTTCACTGTGAGATAAAGTATGAATATAATAACAAGATATATATGGTAAAAGCGGATGAACAAAGTTATCATTCACAAGTCCAAGATAATGATAACTCTTCCAACTATCTTAATACCTTGACCCCAACTTCAAAGTTAGAGCCTATACATATCGAAGATAATCATGATTTTATTTCACCCATAACAAAACTCTCAGATGATGATTGGGGTTCATTAGATTTTACACCCTAAACCTAAAACCTAAAATCTCATAGTCTAAACCTTAAGAGTCTTGTGTTTCATTTGCCCAATCTTGTTCTACATCCACAAATCCAAAGACATCATCTAATGTTGGTGATGGGGGCTCCTTAACTTTTGTTGGCATTTAAATTCGCACCTCTGGAATGCGGATTTGAAAACGGACAGCTATGCACAGATAAACTGCTCTTCAAATTAGGAGGGGAAGCTCCCTCTTGCTGATGGTATTCGAAAGAAAGTAAACTAAAACTAAGTTGCCTATCTTTTTGGATCAGCTTAGAGCACAAGGTTTTTTAAACACAAACGCCGCAGCTGAGATTTTCTGATAAGAAGTTCAACTACGACTAACTTAGACTAAAGACGTTCCTAACCTCTCAAGTAATAGCAGAGCAAGAGAAGTTAGAATTTAACAAGGTAGATTTTCTGACAAAAATACTTTAACAATCTCTCTCTCAACAAACACCTACACACTTCACTGTAAGCTGAAATAAAGATCATGAAAGCATAACATAGATAACGGAAATCTGAGATTTTAGACCAAGGCAAAAGAGCCTCATGATTTTATTACTCAAATCTCTAAAACAAAACTCCCTTCTAACATGCCTTGAATAAGAAATTGCAGCTAAGGAGGCTTGCAAACTTATTCTTAACACAATAGAAAACAGCAATCTCACTAACTCCTTGTTGGCTAAAGAGGCTCAACAATTTGCTTATCACAACACAACTGAACTGAAACTGAATAACAACTTGCTGCAATACAGGCTCGCAATTTGCTAACACAATAACCGTTCCAACACAAAGTGAACTGACACTGAATAACAACTTACTGGCTAAAAGAGACTCAGCAGTTTGTTATCGCAATAACCGTTCAAGAAACTAAATGAGCAAAGGCTCTTATTTATAGAGAAGCAAAGGAGTAGGGAACCCTAAAATCTCCTTGCTTTCACAATCTAGGGCTTGCTCAGCAAGCAAGCTTTATTACTAAATCTAGAAACAAGATAACAACTAAAACCCTAAAAAGCAGAAAAAACGGGAAACGCCAACTATTACATCTTATCTTCTTTCTATCCTCAAAGAATGGATAAGGATGATTCCAAGAATAGAAAGAAAGCGGGAAAGAAAGCTTCTAGAAGAAAGCTGCTTTAAAGCTCGATCACATCCGCTAGGAAGTCTGAGATTGTGTCCCGGTTCGGTGCATCTATACCATCAATAGCAAAACACCGCTTTTCAAGAATATCTTCAGCATCTGCAATAGATCTTAGGAAATCTTCAATCTCATTGGCCGCTTTATTGAACTTTGCTGACATCACTGAAATATGACCTATCCTTCCGCCAACTGGGCTATCTTCTTGCTGTATTTGTCTTTATGCATATTCCACATCTTTTCACACTCATCCCTTGAAAGAGTTACACTTTCAGGCCATGGGGGAATGGAAAAACACTTTTCAACCATATCAGGCTTTAAACTGCAAATCAACCTACCATCTGCTGACTGGATCTCCCTAGTAGCCGGGTTGTAATGCTTAATGCAAGCGATTACGAACTCAAGGCTCTGAACTGATATAGGAATAGATGCTGCTGCGAGGAGTCCAGAATGACCCAGGTTCTTGATTGAAGTGTTGCCTGCTCTCTCCAAGGCGTGTAGGTCGAACACCGGCTTGACATGATGCAAGTCTGTCTCAGCCGTTTTGATGTAATTATGAAAAAGTGCTGATTCGGACTTGAAAACATTAGGAGTGTACTCCATTTCAGAAAACTTGAAGAATGACTGTAAACTCGCCTTGGTTCAGACAAGTCTTGTGCAATTTCTATTTTTAGAATGCTGATTTTTGTGCTTCAACGGATGAATTTTTGAGAAATTTTTCTGAGATATGGGTTTTGTTCAGAATGACGATACAAGACAACCCAGATCGTTCGTTTTTGAAAATCTTGAATTTTGACTGAAAAAGCAAAGAAACCCTAATTTCTTCAATTTTTCTCAAAAAGCCGGCACCGGGTTTTGTTCCGTAATGACGCGAAATGGACCCGCTGATTTGGATTTGCAAAACTCGACGCTTGATTGAAAAAGGCCTAACCCTAGGTTTTGGAAAAAAGTCGCTATATGGGTTTTAAGACTGATTGGAAAGGACCCAGATGGTTGAAATTTGAATGCACCGAGGTTTTCACCGACATGCAAGATAAAAGCACTTGCTGCAACTTGATGAAGTTCTTGAAAAATTCTTCAGAAGATAGAGGCAAAAAGACCCAGATGACTGAAAAATTGAAAGCCTTGGCCTCCTGCTTGAAAAACTTGATCTTCTGGAACAAAAAGAATGAAAGAACAATGGTTTATGCTTGCTGGTCTGAAAAATCTGATGTAAAACCAGCAACTATGGATTCTTGAATCACAAAAATTCTTCAAACTTGCTGCTCCAACTTTCTCCTCTGGATGCTACCTGCAAAAATAATGAAAAATACATTGAAAAGAAGTGTTAAATAGACTTAGGTTTTGATTTTAGGTTTTGCTTTTTTTTTCTGCTTTTATTTCAAAACCCTAAATCTCATCTTCTCAACTTGGACGCCATCTTCCTCTTCTCACAATTTTGAAAATCTCAAAACTTCTATACATGATGCTTGGGCTCTTTCCAAGAGGGGCTTCAACTCACCAAAGTTGTTAGTCAAAATTTCAACTTTTCAACTTTCCTCATTTTAACATACACTGGCTTAATCGGGATTGACAGATCAAACCCACAGACGAATATGGATTCACTCAAGCCCCTCGACCGATTCAAAAAGATTCGAGGCACCTCCTGCTAAAAACTTGATTTCGACCTCCGAATTCACGGGAGGCTTTTCCTTCTAGGGGCGCCCAGTTTCTTCAGTGTTAGCCATTTTTCTAATTTCCAAGTTCTTCATTAACCTCTCTTCCGCAGACGATCTCGTTAAATCTTGAGCTCCGGGCGTCGGATTGCTGAATGGCTGTGCTCATCGCGAAGCTGACGAAGAATGAAGGGGGGTGCTCTGGAGGCACGTTGGTCAAAAAGTGGATTTTTACCCTTCAAAAGGTTGGGCGCCTATCTTGACTGGGGGCGCCCAGTTTACCAACACTTAGTTTATTTTTTGACTTTTTCACTTTTGCTTTGAATTTCTCTTTTACCTCGTCGACCTTCCGCTCAAATTTCTCTTTGAATCATGACTACGAAGCCATTGTCGGGTTGAATAGCTCTCCACCGTGAAAGCCAGTTGAATTCTGACGACATCCAGTTATAGCTTCGACTGCAAATTTCTCTGTCTGCATCCTTGAAAAGTTGGGCGCCTTTCTCTTCTTAGGGCGCCCAATTTCTCCAGACTTAGAAAAATTCTTAATTTATTCAACTTCAAGTTTCAGATTTTCACTTCATACCTTCTACTTTGACTTGAATTTGCCGGAGACTGGATCATCAGATGCTCTGACGGGGATATCCATCGCGAAGCTGACTGAAAATTGAGCAACTTCCATTGGAGACCGTAACCCTAATTCCTTCATCTGGCACCCTGAAAAGGTGGGCACCTTTCTTCAACTGGGGCGCCCAAACTTAGCAGACTTAGAAAATTTTCATGACTTTTCAACTTTTCTTCCTCGATCCTCGTGCATATTCATCGTTTCACTTTCTGCCGGAAGTTTTGAATGCTAAAATTAACGCCTGGCAGCCGGATGACCTCCATTGATGACCTCGGAACTCCCAATGGGTATGATGTTGTAAAAGGGAGTTGATAAAGAAGTGTCCCCGTCCCAAGTCCATCACCTCATTGTGAGTCTTGTCGTGTCATGGTTTTGGCTTTGTCCTTGTCTCAGTATTGGTTGTTGTTGTTTATTTATTTTAATTATGGTTAGTTGTTATTTAATTTATTTTTACTTTATATGGAATAAATTAATGATATTTTGTGGATATGATTAATTGTGAGTAATTTTAATTTAGTTAAATGTTGGATTTAAAATAGTGTAAATAAAAAGATATTTAATTAATTAAAAAGGATAGAGTAATTAATTTAAATAGATAATGTTTGTGATAATTGTAATTGTCTTTTTCAAAATATTAATATTTTTAAATCTAAGGATAATATCATGTGAGGATAAATATGAAATTAACGAATTTTTGATTAAATTTGTGAGATAAGTGTGAGCTTTTAAAGCAAGAAAAAAGTGCCAATGGATGGGTTGGATTTTTGAGAAAAAAAAAGAGCTTTATTTATTTTTCTTTATTTTTGTGAGGGAAGGAAGTTTTTTTTCTACACACACAGGAATGGTTTTTGGTTTTGGTCTGGAAAAGAAAAAGATAAGTTTTTTTGCATTTCTCTAGACAAATTGTTTTGTAAGAAAAGAATAGAAAATTGATTCAGAAGTTAGGTGAAAAGAATTTGAGAAGGATATGTAGAGGGAGTTCATTTTCGAAAGAGGTGATGAGCTTGAAATATGCTCATAATTTGAATATTATGATGTATTTTTAATACCCGTACTCTTATTGCTAATGGTTGTTTTAACTCTTTGATTAAATGCTTTTTATCTAAAATTGGGTAGTATCCTGTAGCAACACATTCCTATATTCCTACAGCTTAACATCTCTATGTGTTTGTATTAATTGCCCTATTTGACCTCCCGAATGATTGATATAATGCATGTGGTTTTTGGATAATGAAATGGATTTAATATGTGATTAATGAATGTGTATCGTGTTATTTGCCACACGTGCTTTCTTTCGCTTCTGTCACCATGTGCATCGCAGGTTGTTGAAGGAAGCATGAATGAGTCAAAGCGCAACAGATCTCAGCCCTATAGTAAAGTCCATTTCCAGCACAGCATCGAGGAAGTTGTTCCAGCAAAGACTCTCTAACCGGGTCGTCGGAATGAAATCTAAATGATCATTAATCTAGGAAGAGTGGAATACTAAATTCTCTCTGAATCGTGTTGAAGAGATATGCCTTCATTTATGAGAAGTTTGTTCCTCAGTTTCTGGATGCATTTATGTCCACGTCTTTCTCTGTTAGAGTTAGGTAGTTAGTTGCTTTTCTAATATAAATAAGTGTTCCTCCTACGTGAGTGAGTAGCAGAGTGTGTTAAAGTTAGTATTATAATGAGAAACAGTGTTTTGTGTTAGTTTTCTTACAAGTAGAACAATCAATGTATATGATTCCAAGTTTATGAATAAAAGCTAATGAAGTTTTGAGTTCAATTCTTGCATAAACTGGTTGATGCTTGCTAAGGGGCCCCACTTAGTGAGTATCTGTAGTTAGTTATTTATCTCCTATTGATTATAAGTTAGATTTCATTCTTGAAGATTTCAGCGCAAACTCAGTCTTATATTGTTCCTACAGCATCGGGAATCCATCCATGTGTTTGTTCCTGCAGTATAAGGCCAGTTCATAGTTTGTTTCTTAGTAATAGTTGTCATGATTTCTGCTTTGATTAAGTTATGCTTAAGTTAAGAAGACTTTACATTACATTCCTGTAGCATAAGTAGAATTCCTTCCAAGCATTTATTTCTGGTAAATTGTGAGTGAAACTGGTTCTTAGTGCACATACAGTGCCACTCCATTTCAAGTATGTGTTCCCTGGTTTGACAATGTAAATGAACGACCATAAGAAGATGTTAGTCACCTGCTAGAATGTCCAATTCCTAGGTTAGTATTTTCCATGACTTTTATATCCTTTTGTGGAATCGACCAAGAGGAAGAAGGGTTACCGTGTTTGGATTCGTCATCAAATGAAGGACTCTAGGTTCTTTTCAATTAATTAATTCTTTTGTTTCTTTTTTATTGTTCTGTAAGGGAAAACAAAAAATCATTTCTACCATATTTGAAAATCAATTTCTCTATTTTTGAAAGAGGGTTTTGTTTTAGAAAAAAATTGTTTGTGTTAAATCTTTAAGTCTCCTATAGAAATCTATTGAAAAATCTTCTAAATTTCTTCTATAAATCTTGTTGCTAAAATTCTTGATTTGAAAGAAAATCAATTTACTAGGGTATTAGAAATTGTATACCCATATTTATTTTGTGTCTAGAGGAAAAATAATTGGACTGTTATCATATTATTTATTTTATTGTTATGGGCAAATATATTTATATATATATATGAATATATATATATATATCTATATAAATGTTATCTTTTATTTTTTTTTAAAAAATTGTTATACTGTACGGGTTTCGCATTTTTGTTTTGGGGCGAATGAAATATTATTAAAAAAAAAAATTACGTTAAGGGAGGGGAGTGGTCGGCGGTGGCCATACAACCCCTGACTCCCATTTTGGCCGCACCAGATTGATGTAATGTATTATCATACCATGTAAATCATTCTTGAACTACCATTTGTAAATACCAATAATGTTATGTTGTATTTGTGGAAATATGTACTTAATGTCTTCATGATCAATTTAATGTAATTTGTGTGTATGGTTTTATATAGATTATTCTTAACATTTTGGTTATCATGAATGAATGTGTTAATGGTGATGTGTGAATGAATGGATTACGTAATTGGTAACTTAATGTTCATCTGTTAATTTTGTTATGGGATAGTTTGGTAATGTCACCTCATGTACCCTAAGGGACTTTGATGTGCAACTTGAAACATTAGTTATGTTGGAATACTTAAAGTGCATTCCTTATGTTTTAAAAAAAAAATTGTTGCTTTTTTAGTTGTTCCTTTGGGGTTTGCGCAACGGGGCGTTACAAATATAGCCACATCCAACTAAAATTTTCAAGTGCATCCATGCACAAACACATACTCTCTAACATATTAACAAACACATATTCTCTAACATATTAACATACATATAGTTTTCTATTGGCATAATCCTTGAACCTCCTTTAGGTGCAAGTGCTAGTTATATATAACTAGCATACATATATTAAGTATTAATCTATATAAAATATGCCGAGAGTTATCATTCTCTAATTTTCTTTTTTAATTGATTTATCTTTATGATCAAATCTTTGATTTCTCTTTGCGATCAAAAATGTTATTTATTTAATTATTTGTTCTTTTAGTTTATGCAAATATTTGAATTATTTTTATTATTTATTTATTTATTTGTTCTTTTTGTTTCTTCAAATCTCTTTGATTTGATTTTTTTGTAAATCAAAACTCTAATCCTAACCCTAATTCAATGCTATTTTAAATTGTAACCATTTTAAAACAAGTGACGCGAGCGTCGAGTTCCTGCCGAGAGGTAAAAGTCATGTAGCTATGAGTTACAAAAAGTTTGGAGAGAGCAAATAGGAATATAAATATATTTAAAATGTGTAGAATGCATGGGGAACATGGTCCATGGGGACATGTGAAATGGAAAAACTTGTGGACGGATGCAAGGGTTTTTTTTTTTTTATGGGTAACATGCATACGTGGGGTTTTGTATACGGAAGCAAGAATGCATTATAAATTTGTATTAATTTTTGAACGCAAACAATCAGAAACATTTGTAATGCATGAGACATATACGAATACATGTATCCACGTGTGCACAATGCACAAAAGAGTGAGATGCATAGTTGGCATGTGAACGAGTCTTAAAGCAAGAGGAGACGCAGTTCACATTTATAGTATTAAATGAAAGAGAGTAGGAGAAATAAACTATTTATGACTAGTGCAATGTTTTTTTTTTTAGAGAACCTGTTGATTGAGAAATTCATTAGTCATTTTAAATGGAACAAAGTTTTGATGTAGAGATATTTGTAATTGTGTTATTTTAGTTTATCATATTACAATATGCAAGTGCTAAAAGGAACAGTAGTATTAGTTGGAAGATTGATAGGGGTAGCTAATTTGAGTATAAACTTTTGTAACATTAATGAATGTTTTTTTTTTAATATAGTGTAGAGATAAGTATTATATGAAGCTATTGATTTTATTATAAATAAGATTTAAATCCTGTGTATTTAATATGGTAAGATATTTTCGTATATAGAACAATGCAATTATATTACAGTAAATTGTTAGATGAATGACTAGAAAGCTATTGATTTTATTATAAATAAGATTTTAATATTGTTTATGGAATATGAATAAAAATTTGTGTTTATATAATAAACAATAAGTAATTTACAAAAATATAATAAAGAACCTTACTACCTAAGAGTAAATTTGTGTATATATAACATAAAATGTAATAGTTAACTTATGAAAATGTAATAAATGAAATAAATATTATGATAAAATCTTGGATGAAACTGTACAAAGGTATTGATTTTATTAGAAATTAGATTTGAATGTTGTTAATGAATTACAAATGAATATTTTTTTGTGTAAAATTTTAAAAAAATAATAATTTGGAAAGATATAAAGAATTTTATTAGGTAAGATAAAATGTAGGTATAATAAAATAGTAAACATGTTTGTAGCCGTTGGCATGTAAGCATTAAATTATTATAATAATCTATAGTACAATATTCTTACAATGTTTGTAACAATGCGTGAAGCGTTAAGTAAACATGGAGACATGTAGACATTTAGCAATGTGCACGGAATGCACAAAAGAGTGAAAAGCATCGACGGCACCAAAGCAACCCTGAAATCGTGGTGAAACTGAAATTGCATTTGCAGTATTAAATGAAAGAAAATAAGATAAATAAACTAGTTAGTATGAGTGCATATATGAAAGGAAAGCATTAAAATATGGATCCATGTAAAGACATATGCATGCACAGATATGTACATGTGTCCATTTAACTTGGTATGTTAAGAAGAATCTATATATGCCTACATCCATAAAGCTAGAGATGTTAGAAACAAGTTACAGGTTAAAGAAGAAGTAGGAAAACATTATGGACTGAAACAAAGCAGCAATACATTAGTGTTTGTGGAACAAGTGTATAAAGTATATCTAATAATGCATTTGGATGCATGGATACATGTAACTATTTGTGAAATCTGAATAAACATTATAGTCTTGGAGCAATTGTCATATGTACTTTTACAAATCTGTAAGAAACAAGATATAGAAAAGACGTTTTGAAAATAACTCTTCAAAATAACTATATTTTAACAATGAGACTCAATTTGTATTTGCAGTATGAAATGAAAGAAGATAGGGAAAATTAACTATTTATTAGCAATGCATATATCGAAGGAATGCTTAAATGTATGGATGAAGGTAAACATAAATGCATGCATCTATGTGTACATGTGTCCATGGAAGTTGGTAACTAAACAAGAATGTATATATGCCTATGTGGAGAAAGCTAGAAAATGTGTGAAACAATTTGCATTTGACAGATATAAAAAGAACATTTATGATCGAAACAAAAGAATCATACATTATTGTTTTTTGACCAAGTGTAATAAGGAAATGCAACAGTGCATTTGAATGCATGGATATATGGGAATATTTATAAAAATTGACTATACATTTTAGCCTCCAAGAAACTGTGATATGTGTTTTTAAGTATCTGCAATAAATAGGATATAGTATAAAACGTTTTCAAAGGAAGTCCTGAATACAACTCTATGTTCTCATAGTTATTTTCAAAGCCCTCAGTGTTTAATTGCATAACCTTGATATTTTTTCCAATTTTTCCTTTGGTATGGTGTGAACTCTGTTCTAATGGATGAAGGTATATTTGAGCTATAGATAGATAAAGATATGTAAGGGTGGTAAAGAAGTATGAGTGATGTAAGTGCAACAAAGAGAAGGAATTGAGAGAATGATGTGATGCAAGCAAGGTATATGAATGCCTTATGGAAAGTATTAGATATGCGAAGGAACGATATGTGAAATTGGATGTGAGAATGAATGGAATGTAAATTATATGAATTTATCATTTTCGAGCTATACGCTTAAAATTAAATGCAAGATAAAAAAATTTGAATGGGTGAGCTGGATTGAGGAAAAAAAAGGAATGCAAGACATTGGTGCGATGGAAGAGAAGCATATAAATGTATTTTGAAATGTATTTGATTTAAGAAGAAATGATGTGCACGGGTGGAAATGGAAATGAGTGGATTCGATAGGGTATGAAATCAACTTTTGTTCCAAGAAAGGGTG
The DNA here is from genome assembly GCA_007258455.2 of Sequoia sempervirens. Classification (NCBI taxonomy): domain Eukaryota; kingdom Viridiplantae; phylum Streptophyta; class Pinopsida; order Cupressales; family Cupressaceae; genus Sequoia; species Sequoia sempervirens. Next base: position 4,173 of record VDFB02288142.1, on the reverse strand, counting down.
TAGGAATGTGTATTTTGTTGTTGGCTATGCTTTTTAAAATCATCATAGGGCTGAGTGTCTCAATACAAATACAAAAGAAAGACTGGTGTCTCATTTCTCACTCTCCTTTGGACTAAACAAAGTTCCAAGATCCTTGAGCCTCCTTGAAATGTGACAAGAGATGAATAGATATAAAAATATAATATTAGTACCTTTACATGGGTGCATTTCTACATTTGCAGTTACAAATTTCCTTGATGACCTTATCGACAAAGCAAAAATCTATTATTATTTTGTTTGAAGTATTCAATGGAAATAATCTTAAACATTTGTAACAATGCTCGAGGTAAACATGTATACATGTATCCATGTGCACAAAATGCAAAGAGTGAAAAGCATACATGACATGTGAACAAGAAATTTGAATGTAAAACACTAAAATCAAGTAGGAATTCAAATCTGTAAAAGCATAGTTATGCTGAAGTAGCATTTGCACAAGGAAGCAAAAGGGAAACAGGGAAAACAAGATATATACCAGCAAACCATATATCGAAGGAATGCATAAATATTTGGATCCTTGTAAACATTTGTACATGGATGGATGTATAGATGTGTCCATGTAATTTGGTGCACAAAGAACAATCTATAAATGCATGTGTGCATAAAGCAAGAAATTCTGGGGACAATTTGCATTTGGAACATATAGAATATTATTTTTTGAGCAACTGGATAAAGGATACCTAATGATCCATATGAATGCATGGAAACATGTAAATATTTGTTAAATCTAATTACACATAAAAGGCTTGAAGAAACTGTTATACGCGCTTATAGGGATCTGTAATAAACAAGGTTTAGAAAAGACATTATGAAAATAACTATTGAATACAACTATATGTTTTGGGTGTCATTTTTGGAGCCCTCAGTGATTATTTGCATAACCTTGATATTTTCGTCATCTTTTTCTTTGTTTGGTATGGTGTGAATTTTGTTGTGATGGATGAAGGTATATTTGAGGTGTAGATAGATAAAGATATGTAAACGTTAAAAAGAAGAATGAGTTATGGAAGTGGAACAAAGAGAGTGAATTGAGAAAAGGATGAGATGCAAATAAGGTGTATGAATAAGTTATGAAAAGTATTTGACATGGGAGACAAGGATATGAGATAGGGGATATGAGAATGAATGCAAATGTAAATGGTATGAATTTATCGTTTGCAAGTTATATGCTTAGAATTAAATGGAAGAAATGAAAATTTCAATGAGGGAGCTGGATTTAGTGAAAAAAGGTACGCAACACATTGGTATGAGGCAACACAAGAAAATAATTGGATTTTGAAATGCATTTGATTTGAGAAGAAAGGATGTGGAAGGGTGGAAATGGAAATAAATGGAATCAATAGGGTATGAAGTTATTATTTCTTGCAACAAGGGGTGGAAGAATGTCTAGTTTGGTATTGGTTATGCTTTTAAAAATCATCATAGGGCTGAGACCGTCAATATAAACACAGTAAAAAGACGCATGTTGCATTTCTCACTCTCCTTCATATTGAACAAGGTAGTGAGATCCTTGAGCTTCCTCGAAATGCAACAATAGAAGAGTGGATATAAAACATAATGATATTTATGAATAGAAGAGTCAAAACAAAAGGCAAAGTGGAAGTTCTTATGCATATAATATGGAAAAAATAAATATGGAAGAACATAAAAATAGAGAACATGTAAATACTGATGGAGTGGAGAACATTAAATACATGGAGGAATTAAAACGTAGAGCTAATTACAGATATATGCATGGATGCATGAACAGACACATGTAAACACAGAGAACATCACTAGATGAAGAAATGGACATATGAACACATGTATACATGGATGTATGCATATTTGGATATACGTACAAATGCGTATGTTACATGGAAGGATGTATTCATATACATATGCAAATATGGATGAAGTCATATATGCATGTATTTAATTTTGTTATATTGGAAAACTAGTACTATTCTAATAAATCAATATTGGAAAATTAGCATTTAGCTGTTTCTATTTATGTGAATAGCTTTATAAATTATTGTTGTTATTGAAAATCAGTGAAATGGGTTCGCATAGATTGATTAAATAAATTTAAGCAAAGGCATGGTTTATAAAACTGGTGAGTAGAAATACGCAATCCGTGAATGCAAATTAAATGCATTGAAATATCAGGAAAATGTGAACACATGGAGAGGTCAAAATAATTGAAGCAAATGCATTAAATGGAATGTCACTGGTGGGGAAGGTGCTGGAATTGCTTGACGGCCATGGGTGGCTAGGATACTTTGGCCATTAGGGGCCATTTGGCCAAAGACAAAGACAAAGACAAATACATGGATGCATGAGTCGACACATGCATATATACATGTATGCATGCAAAATATCGATAGATACATATATAGGTGGATGTGTGTATGCAATTCATAGGTGCATATATGCATAAATCAATGTATACATGCACCCATAGATACAGTCATACATATATAGACAGATGCATGTAGAGATGGAAAGATATGCATAAATCGTTATATGCATGGCTGCATCTATGGATACATAGATACATAATGAAATAGAGAAGAAGACACATTTTTATATGCATTTACTTTGGGAGTTTGATTCTGAATCCATATGTATATTTTGATTAAAACTAGTGGCTGAAAGTACATAGTTCATTCAGAAAAAATTAATGCATTGAATGGCATCTGACCAAAGGGGAGAGTGTTTGGATTGCTAAGAAGGCTTTGAATATATAACAATCAAAAGAGATAAGTAAGTATAAGTATCCTTGGGGACATTCCACATTTTGACCTTTCAATCAAAGTCAATTAACAAAGTAGCAGTGACAGCTACAGAAACTTCAAGGACTACGCTGATAGAAAACCATATTTTGACCAATGGCTAGAGAATCTGTTGAAATTGCTCTAGAAACTTTCAAGCAAAAGCATTTTTGCTTCTGTATACTTTTGTTGCACATCTTAAATGGAAGTCGGGTTCTGCATTGTTACAATGTATTTGTATACTTTGATTATAAAATCATAGTTTAGATCATTTTAAGTGTTATCCATTCGAATCTTTTCTTGAAATACGAAGGATTCATCTCAATCTTGCAGGCAATGCACAATTGTCCTATAAAGAGAGCTTTGGAACCAATGGGCTGTCATATTTACATGAGTGCATGAGTCGATAGATGCATATATACATGTATCCATGCAAATTATTGATAGATGCATATATACATGGATGTGTGTATGCAATTCATAGGCACATATATACATAAATGAAGGTATACATGTACCCATACATACAGGCATACATATATAGACAGATGCATAAAGAGATAACAAGATATATGCATAAATCGATATATGCATGATTGCACCTATGGATACACAGATACATTATGTAATGAAGAAAAAGACACATTTATATATGCATTTATTTTGAGAGTTTTATTCTGAATCCATATGCATAATTCGATTAAAACTAGTGGCTTAAAGTACACAGTTCATTGATACAAAATTAATGCGTTGAATTGCATTTGACTAAAGAGGAGGCTATTTGGAATGCTAATTAGTCTTTGAATATATAACAATTAAAAGAGATAAATAAGTATAATTATCCTTGGGAACATTGCACATTTTGAATTTTCAATGAGAATGAATTTACAAAGTAGCAGTCAGACCTAAAGAAGGTTCAAGGACTATGGTAATAGAAAACTATATTTTGGACAATGGGTAGACAATCTCTTGAAATTGCTTTCAAAACTTTGAAGCAAATGCATTTTTTGTTCTGTTTATTGTCATTGTACATGTTAAATGGAAGTTGGGTTTCAGATTGCTGCAGTGCATTTGGATACTTTGAATATAAAATCATAGTTTATATCATTTTTAGTGTTATTCAATTGAATCTTTTCTTGAAAGACCAAGGATTCATCTGAGTCTTGGAGGCAATGCACAACTATGCTATAAAGAGAGGTTTGGAAGGAATGAGCAAGTAAAAGAAAACTGAGGTAAGAAAGTGTATTTGCTCACATTGCTAATGTCACTGTGTGCTTTAAACCTGCAAAGTAAAAGAAAACTGAGGAAAGAAAGTATTTATTGCCTCCAGTAACTGGTTTCTAGTTGTGTAAACTGTAGTTATATGTGTACATGTAATATA